>CAUYPK010014177.1:0-11801 GCA_963574355.1 Loris lydekkerianus
TCACATGAAGGCTATAACCCAACTATACCACAAGACTATGGGGAAAGGGCCAAGGAAGGGGAAGGGAGGGGGGAGGTTTGGGTGGAGGGAGGGTGATGGGTTGGGCCACATCTATGGTGCATATTTTTATCTATAAAAAAAAAAAAAAATTCCCCTTGAACTTTGAAACTATACCCCTGCTCCTAAAATAAAAACATACTTCAGACATTGCTTACTGACTCCTAAGTGAAAATTATGCTCAATTCATTAGTAAACTATGAATTTCCAAATTCTTTTATTCCAAGATCTTCTTTTGGGATGCCCCTTGGTTCCACTTCATTCCAGATGAACACTGTATTGTCTTTCATAACGCAGTATCTTGATATAAAAGAGTGAATATCATTTCAGTGTCTCTTTGAGCCATGATATTTTAAAAAGTACAGTTTTCTGAGCTAATGACAAAGTTAGAGCTGTACAGAAATAATTAACCCTTTCCTGTATTAGCATTCCCTGTAATGTGAAATTGGGATACAATATGTGGTAGCTAAAGCTAAAGGGTGAAACAACTAGAAAAGTTTAGAATATGGCAAGTTATAGATGAGAATAACAGCTTACAAGACAAGTTTTCACCTGAGTGCCAGAAAAGACCATCTTACTTTGCTAATGATGTGAAATGGACATTTCAGTCCAAGTATTAACCCCCCCATTCTTTTTAATAGATTAACTTTTTAGTGTGTGGGGCAGCCTATAAGTTGCCAATATTTCATTATTTCTCAAGTAAGTCAATTCCAAAGATTATTACCAAGACAGCAATATTTCATAGATTTTCATTTTCTGCCAAATTTTGAAACCCAGAGTCATCTTTACATAGGAATTAAAACTATAGTAGAACCCCTGTAAGTTGACCACCCAGGGACTATAACAAACTGGTCAACATATGACCATGGTCAACATAAGGAATTAGATTTATTGTACTGTACTGCACATATCTTGTCTATGAAACTTAGGTCCATTTAAGGAGGTGGTCAATGTAGGGAGGTGGTCCACTATGAAGGTTCTACTATATATTGAATTTTTTTTAAGCCTTTAGTTCAACAACTATGGAAAGTATCACTTAAGAAAAATGGATTAGGAGGGAAAATGCATAATTCGTGGATTTGTTTATTGTGTTGTTTTGCCAAGAATGAGGTCTTTGCTCCCCATTCTTCCTGCAGTTACTAGAGGTAGGAGTTGGGAGAAGTGGACAGGAAAAGGGAAGATGTTAATCAACAGGTACACAGTGTCATTTAGACTGGAGGAGTAAGTTCTAGTGATCCACTGCATAGTATAGTGCATACCAGTGATAGTAACATATTACACACATATTCATGAATTGCCAAGAGTAGATTTTAAATATTCTCACAAGAAAGAAATGATAAGTATGTGAAGCGATGAGTGTGTTACTTAGTTAGTAACACACTCATCTAATCATTCTACAATGTATGCGTATATCAAAACATAGCATGGTAGCCCATGGCAGTGCTGGAATCCTTCCTTCCTTCCTTCCCTCCCTCCCTCCCTTCCTTCCTTTCTTTCTCTGAAATGCACAAATACATTTGTGCATTTACTTTCAGTAGCTCCTCCATATTCAATATTATTGTCTCTGAAGCTATCTTTTCTATTTAAAAAACTTTGAGGAATATGAAACTATTCTGTCTACAATTATAAAATACATTTCATTAATGCAAATCTGCATATGCTTTTTAGCATTTTTAATTCAGGAGTGACTTTGAAAACTTCTGATATCTCAGTCCCCACTGCAACCCCAGAAAATGTCCCTTCATCATTTTGACAATAGGAATGATTTTGTGAATACTTTTTGAATGCATTTCACAGGTCAGCAGTCTCAGTCTAATATAGATCCACATCTTAGATTGAATCATAATTTGTTTCTTGCTTTTACTTTCACCCTGACATGAGATTTCATATAATTAAACAGTAAATCAATAGAATCCTTGTCTATTCTGCAAAGAAAACAACCTGTGTTCTACTTAATTATAAACTCATTAAAATAAGAACATGACATTTCCAAAGTGCTGATTTATTCTTACAAATCAAATTCCACTGAAAGCTAATTGTGGGGCTTACTGTCCTGAAAACAATCTTGGTGAAGGAAAAGCACACACAAGAAAAGTCACCACTAATCTTATTGGACTTAGGGAGCCTACTAATTTTGTCCTCCAAAGAATAGGTACAGCATGTCACAGATAAATTTTCTGCCATATTATAGCTGATATTACCACTTAGCCAAGAAATCTATAAAAATAACAAAATAAATAAAAATATATATACACATGAAAAAAATATATAATACTCTCAGAATAAAATTCTTTAATTATATAGATAAACGTATAGATAATTCATAATTTACATATTTGAAACACATTTTTATTTGCTCATAATCATTTTTTTCTCTGATATCTCTTTAATCAGCTAGTATTTTGCTTTTTGAGAAGAAAACAATAGTGAAGCTAGGTGACTTGACCTAGATCAAACATCCAATAAATGAAAGAAGAAAGAAGGCTGGGTGCAGGGGCTGAAGCCTGTAATCCCAGCATTCTGGGAGGCCGAGATGGGTGGATAGGCTGAGCTCACAGGTTCCAGACCAGCCTGAGCAAGAGCAAGACCCCATCTCTAAAAAAATAGGCAGGTGTTGTAGTGGGCGCCTGTAGTCCCAGCTACTCAGGAGGCTAAGGCAAGAGAATTGCTTGTGCCCAAGAGTAGGAGGTTGCTGTGAGCTTTGACACCATAGCACTCTACAGAGGGCAACAAAGTGAGAATCTGCCTAAAAGAAAGGAAGGAAGAAAGGAAGGGAGGGAGAATTAAAACTGTATGTATTCATAAATATCATTGTTATTATTAAAATTTGAGACTATTAAGTTGCCATAGATTTTATTCACATGGCAATCTTCCTCCCCCAAGATATCTTCATCTTTATCAATTTAAATAATGTCTAAATATAGAAAAGGCATTTATAAGTATAAAGGAAGAAATTTGTTACATTTTTATTTGTCCAATTACATAACCAGAGTCACTTTTATGTGGGGTCTGGTGTAATTCCAAAGAGGAATAATAATTAAAAGTTGCTTTTTTAGAAGCTAAAAAATGGGCAATGTTAATGTAATTTAATGTGGAGTGGATGCAGGGTATTATAGGACCACCAGGGAGTACTACACAAAAAAAGATTATTATTTTTTAAATGAATAGCAGTGATTTCCAAAACTGTAACTAAATATATATAAGCATTAGCTTCTTATGAAGTAGATTTATACAAAAATATGATTAAAACATAAGATACATGTTAAAGGTAGATAAGATTGAAAATAAAGGTTATCTTTACTAAAGTACCATAAGAATGGAAAAGCAAGTATCCAACTAATTTAATACTAATATAAAGCCAGTAGATGAACCAATACACACACACAAGAGAAAAACTTAATTCAATTCAAGTTGGAAGGGGGTAAGAAGAAAGGGGATTGGCTGTACTCTCACCCAATGGCAGAAGGTAAGGGTACATGACACAACTCCTGGTGATGGGCACAGCTACAACAGGGACCTAAGACTTATGTAAAGAATTCTTAAGAAGTTTACCTAAACCATGTCTAGAATAATCCTAACTGAATTATTTTCATGTTCTTCATCTTGGAGCTTCCACAAGAGCTCTAAAGAATTTCAATGATCAGTAATAAAAACAGATACATCCAGAAGAATAGACAATTTAAGAAAAAAATCAGAATGTCCTACAACTGATAATGTAGAAGATGTAGACCTCAGAGAAGGCTAGGAGAGGTATTCTGATGAGCAGGTGGGCAACTATGGTGTTTTGTTTTATCTATTGCAGCATGTGTTGGGGGGAGAGAGACAGTGTGTGTGTGTGTTTACAGAACACAAGCACTGGCATGCCCTGGGGGGAGAAAATTCCCAAAACTTTTTTATAAGCAACAATATCCTCATACCAAAACTAGATAAGGAAATTATAAGAAAAGAAAATTATAAGCCAATATTTCTGATGAACCTAGATACAAAGAAATCTCAAAAAATATAGGAAAATCAAATTCAACTCCATATTTAAAAAGGATTATACACCACGATTAAGGAGGATTGATAACCGGGATGTAAGGATGGTTCAAGGCTTAGCTCCTTATGTGGACCACCTCCCTATGCTGACTGGTTTGCTACAGCCCTGTGGATGTTCAACTTGCAGAGGTTCTACTGTGGTTCCTATCAAAATTCCTACGGCATTTTTTGTTTTGTTTTTTACAAAATAGAAAAAAGAAGCCTACGAAACTGAAAAACTCTCTGAATTTCCAATGAAATATTAACAAAGAACAAAGCTACAGGCTTCTCATTGCTGATTTCAAACTATATTGCAAAACTAGAGGAATCAAAACCGTATAGCCCTGGGATGAAAACAGACACGTAAAATAAGACAACAAAACAGAGAGCCCAGAAATAAACCCAAAACCTGTACAGTGTGCTAACCTTGGAAAAGGGCACCAAGAATGCACAATTGGGAAAGCATTGTATTATTAGATATCACGAGAATTGCGGTCAAATTTCCTAATGGAGAAATATGAAGAAATGTCAAAGGGGGAACCAGTTGGTGCTAATTTACCCTCTTGAAAATTGCTGACTACAAATTTAATCTCAGATGAAAACATTTAGTAAGCATAGTATTTTGTGAGGTCTGGTGCCTGATATGTTCCCTGGTAGATATCAACTGGGTGTTAAGTTAGCTTTATCACAGAGAAAGTTAAGCATATAAATTAGTACTTATATGAAGTTAAATATTTGATTAAAATTACACTTTTGGAAATCAGTTTTACTTAAAAAAAATTGAACAGAATTTTATTCAATGTGTGTTTAAAATAGACACTCAAGATTTCCTTTAAGTCAAAGAAAATTATAATAAAGTCTGACATTTACTGAGAATCTTCTATGTATCAGAAATGTTTATTCATTTAAAAAGTTGCGTACTTGGGGCGGCGCCTGTGCTTCAGTAGGTAGGGCTCTGGCCCCATATACCGAGGGTGGTAGGTTCAAACCCAGCCCCAGCCAAACCGCAACAAAAAAATAGCCGGGCATTGTGGTGGGCAGCTGTAGTCCCAGCTACTCTGGAGGCTGAGGCAAGAGAATCGCCTAAGCCTAGGAGTTGGAGGTTGCTGTGAGCTGTGTGATAGCACGGCATTCAACCAAGGGCGATAAAGTGAGACTCTGTCTCTAAAAAAATAAAAAAAGTTCCGAGTACTTGTTGCCAGGAAAATCCCTAAGTGCTTAAATAAAGAGTTTCCAAATTTCAGGAGATTACATCCTATTGGGAGAAAATCGATAATAAATAACAAATATATATCAGATATGTCACTCTGTTATAAGTTCTGTGTAAAAGAAAATAAAAAATAGCATAAAGCAAACGAGTTTGAAATTGGGAGGAAGGCTATTTTATAAGAAATAGTCATGAATTTTCTCTCTAGCAAGGTGACATTTGAGCCAATGCATAAAAGAAAAATAGGAGCCAGTTCTAAGGATATCTGGGAAAGATTTTTCTGGAATAAGGTTCTGATGTATGGGATGTTTAGAATGTTCAAGTAACAGCAATAAAACCAACTGAAATGAAATGAGGGAGGTGGAAATTGATGGAGAGTAGTTAAGACAGGTAGTGAGTGTGCCAGACACCTGTGGTTTTGTAAGCCAGGGGGAAAGTTCTTGATAGAAAGGACTTTGGGCTTGGCTCTCATAGGGTGCTGGCCACATACATGGAGTCAGGGGGGTTCAAACACCCCCAGGCCAGCTAAACAACAATGATAACTGCAACAAAAAAATAGCCAGGCATTGTGACAAGCGCCTGTAGTCCCAGCTACTTGGAAGGCTGAGGCAAGAGAATCGCTTAAGCCCGAGAGTTGGAGGTTGCTGTGAGCCGTGACGCCACAGTACTCTACCGAGGGTGATACAATAAGACTCTGTCTAAAAAAAAAAAAAAAGAAGAAGACTTTGATTCTAGATACATTTTAAAGCTAGAAAATATAAATCTAAAGACTGTATGTGAATTGTGAAATTTTAATTATATTATTAAATTATAATTTTAAATTTTTTAGTTTGAAGCAATTGGTGAAATGTAATTGCCACATTCTAAATTGTAGGGAAAATGAAAGGGGAAGCCTGGGGAAGTTATTGAGTTCAGATTTGGAAAAGTTCTTTTGAGACACCTGTTAAATATCCAGGTGGAAATTTTAAAAAGGCAATTGGACTTTAGAATCTTGAATTTAGATTGACTAGGAGAGTGTATTTACACATAAAGTCTCAATAATATTAATTGGAAATATTATTTTTCTAATCTGTGGGTGCCAAAACACAGGACTCCATATATCAATGCATTTTTTAAGTTTGTACATAATAAAACTATAGTTAATCCAGCATTGTCCCATGCCCTAAACCATCATTTCTCTTTCAGCATGGTTTAATTTATAGAGATTGAATATCCAGAATGAACCAACTCAAATATAATACCAAGAGTAAGAAGTTGTCAGTTATTCATCCTTCTTTCTGGGAGACAGCGTGGCATTTTCTTTAAAGTCAAAGAACCTTAAATTCATTCTTTTAGACAGGAGGCATATAGAGTAAAAACAACATGGTGCCAACATCCTACTAGCTCTTGACAATCCAGTGGTGAATAAAACATTGTATTTCCACATTTATCAAGTTCATGGCATGTGCCCACATGATGAATAATGTACAGTTTCATAGGAAATTAAGTTTCAATGAGAAAAGGAGTGATATTGAGAGGTTAGGGAAAGCTTCTACTTAAGCTGATGACCAAGTACCAGGAAACTAGATTCAGGAGCGGAGGCGGAAGGGTGGTAGTGAGGCTTAGAAGGAAGCAAGCCATTGCAGGGAAGGGTTCAAGGACAGAGGGCCAGGAGGACTTTCCAGCAGAAAGAGCAACAGGTGAAAAGTTCCTGAAAAAGTAGGAGCTTTATTAGCTGACATAGCCAATAGCTGCAAATTCACATTTATCATACTGTTCATTATATTGAAGTAATCCAGACCCATTCACATCTTTCTGGTCTATAGATTTTTTTTAAGTAAATGCTACCTCCAACAGGTTCATCTATATGAATGCACCTAAGAAATAGTACCACACTTTATGATCTGTGGGACCATTATGTTAATCTCAACTCCAGCAGTCTGAGATGGATACAAACATTGTGCATTCAAGGTAGGTGTGTTGTAAGTCATGGAAATCAGTAAGCTGATAAGTCTCGATAGCAGAGAAAAACCACAACCTTGCCTCCTGCTGTGTTACATTAGAGGGGAAAATGTGTCTGTGACATATGTAATCTTGGGTCAAAATGTGCTTCTCTGAAAAGATTGAGATATATCACATTGCTCTCCACAGAGTCCCTTCACTAAATGAGGGCAATGAAATCCTTCAACTTCTCAGCAGCGGACAGATGTTTGTCTTTTCTAGATTACTCTAGGTGCCAATGAATGCCAAAACTGCTGGGAGAAAAGACACCTTGCTGAAAATGCCTCTATCCATCAGATTTGGGGAAGTATCGGAATTTTTCCAATCAGATATTTTGAATCCTGATTCTTTACTTCTGACTGCAGCCAATTGAGAAGTAGAGACTACAGGAAATAATTGCATCAGATGAATTGGCAGGAAAGTATTAAATTATAAAGGTACCTGTTAAGTCCATGGAAAATATATAAATTCTTGGTCACAAAGAAAAAATGACACATGGAGATATAACTGTTAATTCAGAGTTCACTGCAAACAAAACAAAATAAAACACAAACACCACATAGCAGTTCATGGACACGTACTATACGTCTGACAACAGTGTAAAAATAAAATATGCCCATTTATCCCCATGCCAGGATATAACTAAATATTTCAAGCCCTAAGTGGAAAAGCAATAGAAGTAAACTTCAAGAATGCATAAGACCTTGTTTGTCTATATAAAGCCTTATAATCTCCTATGTTCATATTTTGTCTCATTTCATGACGACACTAATAGATTATTCCCAACTTGAAGTTCAGAGAGGCTGAGCAAGTTTCTAGGTTTCAGAAGATAATAATAAAAAAGTCAAGATGCTGAATTGAGTTTGAGTTCCTGGGATAGAAAACTTCAAACCTTATTTTGATTTAAATATAGCCCAGTTACTTCGAAATGGGCTACGACGGTATTCATGAATCCCACTAGCGTTCCACTTCTTCACAGTCTTTCTTCCTTTTCATGCTATTCTGGATAACAAAGAAAAGCAAAAGAAAGAAGAAAAAGATGCCGAACAATGTTTAAGCATAGTCATCTGTTACTTTGATGAATTAGCATATGCTTTATAGAAGTTAAAATACTACACATTTGATAAACTTTATTTCCTATCTTCCACCTTGCACTGTGCCTTCATTCTAATTCTGGGTAACTTAGAATGAACAGAATTGTTTTAGTTCAACGTTCTGGAACCTGGGAAATCTGAAGGCACAGTCTGGCATCTTCTGGTGGGGCTGTCTTGTTATGTGGCTGAGGGGAAAGGGAGTGTACAAGCCAGGGGGAAAGTCAGGCCAAACTTAATTTTATGACTAACCCAATCTGTTGGGAACTAACCTGCTTCCATGATAATAACGCTAGTCCTTTCATGAGGGCTCTGCCTTCCTGACCCAGTCACCTCTGGTTGGGTCCCACTTCCCAATATTTGCACTGGGGATTGAGTTTCCCAGACGTGAACTTTTGGCAACACGTTCAAACCGTAGCACAATGGCATCCAGTTTCACCAGGAGTTAGGTCATAGCTAGATAAATATTTTTAATATATATTTTAATTAATCATAAAAATAAAATAACTGATGATATTTTGCTTGAAGAAGAAAATTATCTATCCACATTAAAAATGCTAAGCTGTTGCTCCAACATTCCGACATTTCAAAATCAAATGAATTTTAGCATGTCAGGGATATTGTCTTAGTAAAATACCTAAAATGGTACAAAAATGTTAATATAAACTAATAAAGAAACCGATTATATCCTAAATTTAAATTGGAATTTATAAAATTTTCAGTGCAAAAAGAAAAAAAGAAATTGAGGAAAATGGTCAGGCACAGGGGTTCACTCATGTAATCCTAGCACTCTGGGAGGCCAAGCTGGGAGGATTTCCTGAGCTCAGGAATTGAAGAATAGCCAAGAGTAAAAGTAAAATTCTTTTAAAAATAGAATAACCAGTTGGGCATTGTGGCAGGGTGTGTAGTCTCAGCTACTTCAGAGGCTACGGCAAGAGGTGAGCTATGACAGCACAACACTCTACCCTGGGTGACAGAGTGCGACTCATTCTCAAAAAAATTAATAAATAAACTGAGAAAAGAAGAGTAGGTACTTGAAAATGATTTCCTTCTTTTAAGAAAGAATACTTTATTAAGGTTTTATTCTAGTGAGTTTGTTGTTACACTGCATCCAATTTTTTTTTCTCATTAAACTTTGTTTTAATGGGTCTCAAAATTCATGAATAAACAAAAAAGGCAAAACGTATTTTCCTTTGTTCCAGAAAGATGAAGAAAAAGATAAGAGAGCCGATTGTATTCATAAAAAAGTGGTAGAAGAGTTTTTCTTGGCTCAGCGCCCATGGCTCAGTGGTTGGGGGTTAGTGGTTAGCCACATACACCGGGGCTAGTGGATTCGAGCCTGGCCCAGGCCTGCTAAACAACAATGACAACTGCAACAACAACAACAAATAGCCAGGCGTTGTGGTGGGCACCTGTAGTCTCAGCTTCTTGGGAATCTGAGGCAAGAGAATCACTTAAGCCCAAGTGTTTGAGGTTGCTGTGAGCTGTGATGCCACAGTACTCTACTGAGGGCAACATAGTGAGACTGTCTCAAAAAAAATAAAAAGTTTTTCTTTTTTTAAATAGAACTGGCAGGCACTAATTTGTTGTCTAGATTAAAGTAGTCTGAACAGAAAGTTTCCATAGAAGGAACACTTTATATTAAAATGTAACTTCCATTAAAATTTGAGAAAAGAAAAAAATTATTAGTAATTGGCTGTTTGTGAAAATGTTTCTTAGATAGACTCATAGTATTAATTTTTCTATAAATTTACCAGAGGACTTTAGAATTTGGTGCTACTTAGGGACATATAAGGATCCATGATGTCTTTAGGCACATGAATTCCCAACATTCCTATCTTGAGTAAGACAGAAAAGAATACTCCAGGAATGACCTGAAGACATTAGACTTCAAAAAGTGTCTCCCCTTCCTCCTTCTTGGCTCCATCCTTCAAAACAGAATCGGCTCCTGATTGGTGCATCTCATGGCCAAACTGCAACACAAGCAGAGGTCCCTGGATAATCACATTGTCTCCATATAAAACTAAGCCTGAGGACGAGGTGCCTAATTATTCTCTGTGTGAGTCAGTTCTGGCAACTATAACAAAATACCTTAGACTGTGTAATTTGTAAACAACAGAAATGTACTACTTGCCATTTTGGAAGTTGGGAAATTCAAGATCAAGGAGCCAGTAGGTTCAAGACTACATGGGGGCCCTTTGTTCATAGGTGTGACCTCAATTGACAGAGGGACAAAAACACTCCTTTTAGCCTCTTTTACAAAAACAGGAATCGAGAAAGAGAGAGAGAGAGAGAGAGAGAGAGAGAGAGAGAGAGACCAATAACCTAATCATCTCCCAAAGGTACCACATCTCAAAATCTCCATATTGGGGATTGGATTTAAATATGCATGGGGTGGGGCAATGATATCATAACGTTCCATTCAATTTTTATTTTAATGATTGTGACAAAAGATATTTAATACATGAAAGAAAAGAACTTGGTCTATATAAAGTTAACAATGAATCTTTTCTTTTTTACTTTAAAATAGAATGTGCTCAGTCGCTAACATTAAATATAGTATAATTTTTATTTACTTTTGACCTAAGTGGAAGTAAACACATTACCAATATGTGGAAAGTTTCAGTATACAGTCTGCCAGTGGAATTAGACTATAGCACTTGCCCATGTATACTCTGACTTTGAACATACTTCAAAAAAATCAAAATTGTTCTTCTCAAATTCTGAGCTGGAGAAGATTATATCAAGTGAGATAAGCCAAGCACAGGAATTATAAACCTTGCATGTTTTCACTATATGTGGGAGTAAATATTAAAAACAGTTGATCACATGGAGAGAAAAAAGAATGATTACCAGGGTCTGGGAAGGGTAGACAGAAGGAGTGGGGGTACGAAGGGTAGATGGTTAGTGGGTGCAAAAATAGATTTTTATAGTTAGAAAAAAAAAAAAACAATATTTGGTAGCAAACCAAAGTGGCTATAAACAGCAATAAGTTAAGGTATACTTTAAAATAAATAAAAGAGTGGTATTGGGATGTATCGACACAGAGAAATGATAACTGCCTGAGCTAAGGCTTCCTCATTACCCTGACTGGATTAATTTACGTTTCACGCCTGTTTTAAAATATCACATGCACCCTATAAATATATGCAACTATTGTGTATTTGTAATAATTTAAAAACAAATTCAAAGATACTAATCCTACACTATAATAAACAGATTATGTTGTAGAAGTTCTTTCGGAAGAGTATGTCATAGGGGGTCCGGGGGGGGGGGGGGGGGGGGGGGGGGGGGGGGGGGGGGGGGGGGGGGCGGCGGGGGGGGGGGGGGGGTGGGGGGGGGGGGGGGGGGGGGGGTGGGGGTGCGGTGGTGCGGTGTGGCTGGGGGGGTGGGGGGGGGGTGGGCGGGGGGGGGGGGGGGGGGGGGGGGGGGGGGGGGGGGGGGGGGGT
>CAUYPK010014179.1:0-11249 GCA_963574355.1 Loris lydekkerianus
TGCACTTTATTTAAAGTTTTAAAGTTGTTGTTGCTAGTTTACAGTTTTTCTTTAGCAATAAATATTGAAAAGCATTTAACCTACTGATTCCTCAATTATTGTAATTGTTTTGGGTATATATTTTCATTTTTGAAATTTACCAGGGGCTGCTGCATTTTCCACCTCGGCTTATACTCGAGTCACTAAGTTTTCCCAGTTTTTAGGGTAAAATTAAGGGGGTCGGCTTATACTCGAGTATATACGGTTATCTGGTATCTTCCCTGTAAAACAATGAGAATTAACTGAGATGATACACATCAAATACTTAGTAGAGCATCTGGCATATAGAAAGTGCTATATTAGATGACTTGTTATTTTTCTGTATAAGGTACTTGTCGGGCTCTATAAGGGTATAAAAGTGAATAAAAATTATTTATTCCTTAAAGTCTAATAAACTAAGAACATTAAAGCTTTGCAAGGGTACTATTAGTACAGTAATAGCTAACATATAAAATGATTATTATACCCCCCATGTACTATGCTAGGTTTTTTAATGCATTACCTTATTTACCATTTATAAGCACTTTAAGTTAAAGTGTTATTATCCTCATCTTATACACATATCCAAAGAGAAGCTGTCAGAGACCAAGCTATCTGCCATAAGATTAAGTAGTGAACCCATTCTTTAAGCCTGGGTATTCTTTTAAGATTCATGCTCTTAACTATAACCTTATGCTACCTCCTACAAAATATGTGTGTCAAATCTTGAATCTGCCAAGCCCAGAATCATGCTACACTAAAGTCAAAGAAACCCGCCACCTGTTCTTTCTCTACTTCCCTAAGAATGACATTTATTTATTTTTATTTTTTGAGGCACAGTCTCGGTCCATCACCCTGGGTAGAGTGCCATGGAGTCACAGCTCACAGCAACCTCAAACTCTTGGCTTCAAGCCATCCTCTTGTCTCAGCCTCCAGAATGGCTGAGACTACAGGTGCCTGCCACAGTGCCCAGCTAGTTTTTCTATTTGTAATAGAGATGAGATCTCACTCTTGCTCAGACTGGTCTCAAACTCCTCAGCTCAAGCATCCTACCAGCTCTGCCTCCCAGAGTGCTAGGATTATAGGCATGAGCTATTGTGCCTGACCCAACAATGACATTTTAAATGATACATATAATCTAATAATTCCAGCAAAACAAAGTTGAAACTTACCAAATGTTGCAGTATGATATTAGTCCTTTTGAATACATTAAACCTAAAAGAGATGTAGAATACAATGAGCACAGTAATGTGGGTAATCAGTCTCAATTTATAAACACTATTCAGTATTAGAAACAGTATTAGAATAAAAAGTTAAAAATTTTTAACTCTTACTCATTGCTGGTAAAAATACAAAATGGCATAGCTACTTTGAAAGGCAGTTTGGCAGTTTCTTACAAAACTAAACATACTCTCACCATGTAATCCAGCAATATGTTCCTTGATATTTACCTAAATGAGCTGAAAACATACGTCCACAAAAAAACCTGCCCATGAATTTTATGGTAGCTTTATTCTTAATTGCCAAAATGTGTAAGTAATCAAGTTGTCTTTCAATGGATGAAGGACAAACTAACTTTGGTACAAGCATACAGTGGAATATTCTCAGCTGTAAAAATAAATAAGCAATACGAAAAAAAGGGAAGAAATATAAATGCATAGTACTAAGCAAAGAAGCCAATCTGAAAGGCTACATACTGTTATTATTTTTACTACAAGGTATCCTGAAAAAGGCAAAATTATGACATCAACAGAAAGAACAATGATTGCCACAGTTTGTGGGGGAGGAAGTGAGGAAAGAAGAAAGGAATGAATTAATGGAACATAGGAGATGTTTAGGACAGTGAAACTAATTGGTATGACACTGTAATAGTAGATATATATCATATCTCTCAAAATTTTCTGTCCAAACTATCAGCTCAATTTTCCTGTAAACTTAAAACTACTCTAAAAAATAGTCTATTATTTAACAAAAGTGGTTTGGTAAATATGTAATAAAATAGGCATCCTTAGACACTGCCAAGAGATGTACAAAGGGGTTCTGCCCTTCTAGAAGCCAGTCTAGAAATACAGATCCACAACTTGTGAACTGATCATACCCTTTGATCTAGTAATTCCACAAGCATTTGCACTAATGAAATCTCAGAGACCTGGTATTTAGGTAAATACCAAGAAGTGTATTGCTGGATCACATTATAAAGATATTCGTGGCTTGGCACCCATAGCACAGTGGTTACTGCACCAGTCACATGCACTGAACACGGTGGATTTGAACCTGGCTTGGGTCAGCTAAACAGTAATAACTGCAACAAGAAAATAGCCGGGCGTTGTGGCATGCTCCTGTAGTCCCAGCTACTTTTGAGGCTGAGGTAAAAGAATCACTTAAGCCCAAGAGTTTGAGGTCACTGTGAGCACTCTACTGAGGGCAACATCGTGAGATTTTGTCTCAAAAAAAAAAAAAAAAAGATATTCACAACTTTTACATAAAGGAAAAATTTGAAATGAAGTAAATATCTAAATACAGAACAACCTTTTAAAAATTGTGTCATCTCAACTGCCATGATGTGGAATCAATCCAAGTACCCATCAATCCAGGAATGGATTTAAAAACTGTGATATATGTATACCATGGAATACTATTCAGCCATTAAAAAGATGGAGACTTTGTATCTCTTGTGTTTACCTGAATGGAGTTGAAACACTCTCCTTAGTAAAGTATCACAAGAATATAAAAGTATCCATTGTACTAAATACTAATATGAAAACAGCCGATAAACAACTAAACCCCTATACAAGAGACAAACACAAATGCAAGTGGTGGGGGTAGAGGAGGAAGAGGGAGAAGATAAATTAAGGGAGACCGGTAAATTTTCACCTCCTGGGCACACCTCCTGGGCAAAGGGCTCAACTACAACTTGGACTTCACAAACAGTGTAACCTAATCATTATACTCGCATATTAATCTGAAATTTTAAAAGTGTCATTTATACATAAACATTACATAGCCTGTGTATTTAAGCATTAAAAATACTTTAAATTTTCTTAAAATATTTGTGACATGGAATATATTTGTGTTATGAAAGAAATTATAAAAAGAAACAAAGTTATAAAGCAATGAACACAATATACTTCTATTTTGTTGTTTTAAGAGTGCTTGTTAGGGCCGGGCACAGTGGCTCTCACCTGCAATCCTTGCACCCAGGGAGGCAGAAGAGCATGGATTTCCTGAGCCCACAGGTTGGTGACCAGCCAGACCAAGAGGGAGACTCCGTCTCTAAAAATAGCCAGGCATTGTGGCAGGCACCTATAGTCCCGGCTACTCAGAGGCAGAGGCAAGAGAATCGCTTGAGCCCAAGAGTTTGAGGTTACTGTGAGCTATAATGCCATAGCACTCAAAAGGGTGACAAAGTGAGACTTTATCCAAAAATAAATAAATAAATAAATAAATAAAATAAAATAAAATAAAATAAAATAAAAGTGCTTGTTGGGTTAGGAATACAAAGCTTTAGACACAACTGGTCAAAACAGACCAGAGAATGGTAGAGTGCTGGGGGAACTGGGAAGGGGCAGAAACAAACACAAAGTGTTGGAAAGCTTCTCTATCTAGAGGATGGTCACAGGACTGATACATAAGGAAATGTTTCAGTAAGCTAAAAATTGTGGAATAATGTACCTGAGTGCCTTATGTAAATTATAATTTTTAAATAAAGTGAAAAACAACACAGGTGAAGGCAGTGAGTGGAAAGAACTTGAGGGCGGCTTCTGGCATCCTGATACAGCTCATTTCTTGGTCCAGACACTGGATTTCAGGTTATGATGGGTTTGTGAAAATTCATCAAGTTGTATGGTTATATCTGGGCTTTTTTAAAAAAGTTCCAACAAAAGATACAGTTCTTATCCTGGAGAAACTCACAATGTAGTGACAGATACATATAAAAATACTATAGCTAGAATGTACTTAGATGCATCCTTCTTGTTTAAGAAATTAAATTTAAGATCTATGGAAAAAGACCAAAAGTAGTACCAACAGCAGCCTGATAAGAACTGTGCACATGTGTAAATATATATATCATGGAACGGATAAACTGCTCATTTGTTAATGTTTCAAAGATAACTTAAGATGATATGAGGAACAATGCAGCCTGAGGCTTAAAAAAAAAAGGTAATATAACCATTGTTACCACTTAGATCACATCTTAGATGAATGAATTTATAAAAATATTTGTAATACAACTTACTTTTCAGAATTTACTATCTTTTATATTACATTCAAATCGAATAATACTACAAAAAAGGGGGAATCACTTATATGTTTAAATCAATTATACTTTACATTCTTGTACTAGAATATTTTGAACTTGCCTTATAATAAATAAAATGTTCTTATCAAATCAGTGACTCTAAAACTGGACTGCACAAAAGAATCACCTAGGGACTCCTTCAGAAATTCCAAAGCCCATGTCATACCTAAGGTCAATTTAATCAAACTCTAATAATAGAACATAGGCATAGGTATTTTGTTTGAAGGGCCTCTCACTGATTCCAAAGTGCAGACAAGTTGTCAATAAAATCAATACTTCATAAAAATTAAAGGGACAGATTCTAGCTTATTTGGGAATACTATGTAAATAAAGTTTTCATACACTTTTAAAACCTGAACTACACTTAGCCTAACACAACAGTCCTAAATTTTTTTCAACTTGACATGATTTTATCTTTTTTTTGAAGTTTTATGTATCTAAAAATGTAACAGCTAATTTCTTTAAATTTAAATGAGTCGGAATTTCTTAATGAGGCCAGTACCCAAATGTCAATTCAAGGTTAAAAAGGGTACTGCCAGCTTGGAAACAATTTAAGTAAGATCTGCGGCATAAGGAGTCAACAGAGAAAACTGGCCTAGATTCAAGCCTCAGATTTGTTTCTGAGATAGAATCTTAACAAAAATAAATAAATATATACATACATAAAATAAAATCTTATTTCACTCAGAGAAAGTTAATGTAAACCTAACAAATACAACACACTATTCATGGCCTTTATAGGTCACAAAACTCTGTGGCCACTACCACAAAAACACATATACTACCTATACGCTCAACTTGACCCTTTACCAGAGTCCATATAATTACACATGTATTGCTTCCATTTGTTCCAATTCACACTCAGCTATCATTTAAATTTTTATAACATTAGGTCATATGCATGGGACTCATCCCTGTAATCCTAGCCCTCTGGCAGGCTGACGTGGGGGGATCACTTAAGCTCAGGAGTTGAGACCAGCCTGAGCAAGAGTGAGACCCTGTCTCTCTAAAAATAAAAAAAATTGGCTGGGCATTGTGGAGGACATCTATAGTTCCAGCTACTCGAGAGGCTGAGGTGGAAAGATCACTTGAATCTAGGAGTTTGAGGTTGCTGGGAACTAAGCTGATGCCATGGCACCCTAGCCTGGGCAACACAGTGAGACTCTATCTCTAAATAAATAAATAAGATTTCTGCATTATTAACTTTTATAGCTCAAAATGTACTTGAGAATTCAGGCTCCCCAAGTAATTCTCAATTTATGGTCTTCTCTTTCCTATTGGCTCCCAAACTGCCACCTAGAAAGGAAGAGGACATGCACATCTCATTACCTCCCCCCCTTTTTTTTTTGAGACAGAGTCTCACTACATCACCCTCAGTAGAGGGTCATGGTGTCATGGCGTCACAGCTCACAGCAACCTCAAACTCTTAGGCTTAAGCGATTTTCTTGCCTCAGTCTCACAAGTAGCTAGAACTACAGGCACCTGTCCCAACACCCAGCTACTTTTTTGTTGCCGTTGTCATTGTTGTTTAGCTGGCCCAGGCCAGAATCTGCCAGCCTTGGTGCATGTGGCCGTCGCCATTACCACTATGCTACGGGTGCCGAGCCTACTCCTAATTTCTTAATTCACTTTAACAAGCTTATTTCCTTTAAATGATGTCAATCTGGCTTCTTGGAACAGTACCTTGTTTTCAAGGTACGGTCCCTGGACCAGCACCATCAGCACTCACTGGCAACTTGTTAGAAATACAAATTCTCTGTCCCACTGGAGACCAACTGAACAAGAAACTGTAGGGGCTGGGGCCAGAAATCTGTGTTTATAAAGCCACAGGTGATTATGATACACGCTAAAGTTTAAAAATTACTGTCTTGGACGAGAACTTTAACATTTAGGAACTTTCTGCAATTATCCAATAAAATGAACATGGACTCACAAAATTAAAAAAAAAATTCTACATGAAACAGTTTAAGCAGAAAGAAAGAATATCACACTAGAAGTAGGCAAGATAATATGTAAATAGAGCAGAGAAACAAATCCAGGAGGATAAGTAATTCAGCCATGAGCTGATGAACAGCAGCTATAGAAACAGAAAGGAATGATTTTTGGAGAGTCATTCTGAAGTTAAAAACTCAATGGAAAATTAAGAAATTATGTCAAAAATGACCTCAGGACTTTAAGCCAGAGAAGCTAGAAATACTGAAAAAACTGGGAAGGAAGCTAGCCAATTTATAGGATGAAATTGTTTTGATTTTGTAGTTTATATTCACAAAAGTAAAAATATTCAACAACAAATTTGAAAATAGACTGGCACGTGAAAGAAAAGTTAGGACTAAAGATATGCCAGGAAGTCATATACATATACAATCACTGAGGCATAACGATTTCTCAACTACCTCTGAGAAATAAATGAAAAGGCACAATTATAAACTATTGGACAGGGTGGCGCCTGTGGTTCAGTGAGTAGGGCGCCAGCCCCATATGCCGAGGGTGGCGGGTTCAAACCCAGCCCTGGCCAAACTGCAACAAAAAAATAGCCAGGCTTTGTGGCGGGCGCCTGTAGTCCTAGCTGCTCGGGAGGCTGAGGCAAGAGAATCACCTAAGCCCAAGAGTTAGAGGTTGCTGTGAGCCGTGTGATGTCATGGCACTCTACCCGAGGGCGGTACAGTGAGACTCTGTCTCTACAAAAAATAAATAAATAAATAAATAAATATAAAATAAAATAAACTATTGGACAGAAGGTTGCTGCCTGTGGGTATGCAAATGTGTTTTCTGCTCAGCAGCATTTTAGAACTACCAACATTTTTTAAAAAATCAACAGATTACACCTAAAAATGCAGTTTTCCATATTTTCTAGAAAAAAATGGTAACTATGAAACCCTAGGTGATATTTTATAATGGCAACAATGCCTGGGGGTAAGACGGTGGTCTCCTTTGGAAAGAGCACACTCTTCAGTCACCAGTGCCCTACTGGTTATCACAGCTGCCATCAGGCCAGCATCACTCAAAGCATCCTTCCCAGCATTTGTATTTGGGTTGTAACTCCTAGCACAGAGAAAACATAACAGAGAATCAGAGATGGAGCTTTAACCAACTAAGAAACAACTAAGAAGTAAAAGAGAGCAGCCAAACATCAAGAATGTAAACAACATAGTTGAGCAGAGTAAAGAGGAGATAGAATCTGAAATGAGCACCATTAACGACTTCGAGAACAACCTCAAGTAGCTTTATCACCCTATCTAAATCTGGCTTTTATAACTATACTTGTTCCTTTAAGACACTTATCTAAGTTGATTACTAAATGGTGCTTTGTTCTAAGTATTTGATGTCTGCTCTCCTTTCAGGCTTCAAAGCCCTTACATAAGGAAAGTAAGAATCCCAAGTAGTCTAGGACAGATACAGGATAACAGAAATGCTTAAAACAATGTTTCCCAGCAGCTGGAACAGAATACAACAGTAAGAAAGCTGAATTCATGAAGTATACTGGGCCAAATATGTGAAATCCAGACTGGTGAGATTGCCTCCACAGTCAACTATGACCTGAGGCCTTTTTTCCTCTCAGAACTATTCCCATTCTGTGACACCCTGGTCCTTTATACATTTATGGATTAGGCTGTTGCAGACTACTTGATTTGGTTTTGCGTCTCTGCTTCTTGGGTAATATACACTACAGGGCTGGACATGGAAAAGGTGTTAATTAGGCTTCAAGACTAATGCAGCCTAACTTCCTAAGGGCTGGACATGGAAAAGGTGTTAATGTCTCTGGTCAAAGCCCCCAAACTAGTCCTGCCCTCACCTATGCAGTTTGCATCTTGAAATGTGGAGTGGAATAAAACCAAGCTGAACTGTGGGAATGAGAAATTCTTTCTCAGTTAACTTTGTTAACAAATACGGCTTTCCTATTTATTTCTCAAATAATTTGGCATTGGTTGACAACTTCGAAAAAGTAGCAAGCAATAATTACATGTACCGATGTTCTTAGTATTTACCAAATCTCACTGTGAGCTGGTGCAGGGACAACTAATTTTAAGGTATGAAAAAAACGAGAAGAAAAGCAACTCTTTAATGTATAACAAGTATTTACTGAGAATCAGATCTGTGGACAAAATGTTAGACAACACTTTCTCTTAAAGCAGTTGCTACTTGCTACTCTTCTTATGACAAATAAACACTCTCATGCCTTTGCAGGAAACCCCTAGGCAAGCTCAAAGATGTAAAGAGCCTAGAAATATAAGTTGTCAAGGAAAGACGTTCTCCCTTCAAATGGGCACAGTGACCTGCCATTGCATGGGGGCAGGCAGTAGGCTTCAAGACTAATGCAGCCTAACTTCCTAAGATTCCTACCTGATTTCCTCGACTGAGCTCATGCCACAGTGAGCAGCACTTTTTGCAGTTGTTGCTTTTTTGTTGCTGATGTTTTTTTTTTTTTTTGGCCGGGGCCAGGTTTGAACCCGCCACCTCCGGTATATGCGGCCGGCGACCTACCCACTGAGCCATAAGCGCCGCCCTTGAGCAGCACTTTTTGAAAAGTTAAACAGAACGTTTTCAAACAGGTTCCACCAAGCCACCTTAAATGTCCCAAACACTAGCCTGAAAAGTTCCACTGGAGCCATTCCATAAAACTAAATAAAGGCGCACAGGAGGTACGGGTGCAACAATGAGCAAAGCACACGTGTTTGTTAGCTGCACAAAACACGTCACTCAATTGCTGTGAACTGAATAACTAGGTGTCCCCAACTGTACTCAACTTTTAAGAAAGAAAAGAAATAGGGGTCAAAAAGAAAGTCCGGTGGCGTCAAGTCTGAACACGAGTCAGTGGCAGAAAAAGACGTCGCTGCAAAGTAGATGCTGGAAATTAGAGAGAAACACGGAGCTTGGCCAGGTGACTGGGGAGGGCCTAGGCTTGGTTCTGAGAGCTGCGCCTCCAAGGGCGACTCAAAACTTGGCGGCCAAGCAGCACCCACTCCCGACCCTTTCCCCACTTCGGCGAGCGCAGCTGACGAGCTTGCCCGCCCGCTCACCTCGCCATGAGCCTGCACACCTCCGGCTCTGCCACCGCCAAAACACTTCGGAGCCAAAGCTCCGGAATCGCTCTCCGGTCTCACGTCAGACCCACCGCGGCAGAGAAGGACGCCCGCAGATGAGGCGACCGAGTAGGATCACTCACTTCAGACCCGCCCACCACCGCCGCGCGCAGCCGGACACAGATGACAAGTCCTCCAGCGGGCCAGAGCGGCCCCTAGAGAACTTTTCCGCCCTGGGACGCCAAGGGGCGGGGCTAGAATTACTGGGAAAGGAAAGAGATGGAGGGCGGGGAAAGGAGAAGAGTCGGGGCGGGGACAGGGAGGGGCCGAAGGCGGGGCCGGGGCCAGGGCGAAAGCGGACCGAGAGAACTGAGGAGGGGCGGGAGGCTGATTGATTAGCAGGAAAAGGGACTGCCTTCTAGAGAAGTCTTGGGAAAAGCTCAACCTGACGTCTGGTCTTGGCCTGCTAATTGGAACAGCCGTGATCAACGTAAAAGACCTCTAGAGTTTCAATGATTTTTTAAATTAAAAATATAAACTTAATATTATTTTCTTTGGGAAGCAAAAGGATGAACTACGCTTAACAACAAGAGGACGTCGATGTAGTTTATTCCTGGCCCAATATAGAGAAACTCTTTTCACATTAGGATTGGGACATTCATTTGTCTTGAGAAAAGCTATAGATCTTCCATTCTTCCTTAAAGACAGGCAAGAATCGTCTGATTAATTGATAATGTGCCTGGCAGCCCATAGCTCAGTGGGGCGGCGGCCACTTACGCAGAGGCTGGCGAGTTCAAACCCAGCCCGGGCCTACTAAACAACAATGACAACTGCAACAACAACAACAAAAATAGCCGGGCCTTGCGCGGGCACCTTGTAGTCCCAGCTACTTGGGAGGCTGAGACAAGAGAATCACTTGAGCCCAAGAGCTTGGGGTTGCCGTGAGCTGTAACGCTAAGGCACTCTACCGAGGACAACATAGTGAGACTCTGTCTTAAAAAAAAAAGAGAGAGATAATGTGTCTTTACCAATTAAACGAAAAGTTACTGTTATCAGTAAAAGTATGATTATATTGAGAAAGTAGCTTACTCTTTAATGAAACCAAGATTTAATTCAAACCACTAGGATCCACTGATAAATTGGGAAGAATGTTCTTCTACTTCCAGATTTACCAAATCTCTAGCAGCTTGCCACTAAAGTATTTACACACTTATCACAAAAAACGAAATTCAGAGAGGAGGAAGTTAAAAGAATTATTCTTAACTCCTTGATATTTAAGGAAATACACTGTCAGTCTTTGATCAAAAATTATTTTTCTAATCTAGGTCAAATACAGTATCTTGACTGGTCAAATATCCGCTGAGCAGAGGACAAACAACAGCATCACAGAAGGAACTACTGACCTGCAATTCAGTTATTAACCATCTGCAGATGATCATCAACTGAAATCATCCTGTCTCATTCATTGTGCACAAAAATGAACAGGTCATCTGGACCTAATATGGTTTACTGGAAAAAATGGACTTTCGGCCGGCGCTATAAATAAGGGGCTGCGCGCGGTGGGGCTTTGTCAGTCCCTGAAGTCGCCGCCCCGGCCGCCCCTCTGCCAGCTGCTCCGGCGCCACCTCGGGCCAGCGTCTCCGGCAGGCGGGAGCCAGGCGCTGATGGGTGCGGCGGGGGCGGGCGAGCGCTCCTGGGGCTCCGGTTCCGGCTCTGGCTCTGAGCGGGCGGCGGCTTCCCGGCTTCTCCATGGGGCTGGCCTGCAGCACCCGGATGCTCTGAGAACGTTTCCACTGTTGCTGGGAGGACACACGCAGTGGGATTCAGAATTCCTGGAGAATTGCCTTTGTGAGAAGCTGGAAGTATTTCTTTTTAAATTCCATCTCTTAGTTTTTCAATTTGTTGCATTT
>CAUYPK010014180.1:0-45978 GCA_963574355.1 Loris lydekkerianus
ATATTCTCCTTAGCAAAGTATCCCAGGAATGGAAGAAAAAGTATCCAATGTACTCAGCCCTACTATGAAGGTAAACTATAGCTTTCACATGAAGGCTATAACCCAACTATACCACAAGACTATGAGGAAAGGACCAAGGAAATGGAAGGGAGGGGGGAGGTTTGGGTGGAGCGAGGGTGATGGGTTGGGCCACATCTATGGTGCATATTTTTATCTATAATAAAAAATAAAAGAAAAAGGAAAAAAAAAAAAGTGGGTTTAGACCTTAGTGTTTTCACTGCCTGATGGAAAAATTAGAAATTTTTATATATATTTTAGTCTGATCTACAAACCTTTCCCACAACACTCTCCAAAATTGTCAGATATCTGGGAAATAAATTGTAACAAATGTATAACAGAAGACCTATGCGATGATTCACAACCTGCTTAAAGCTAATGTACCCTTTTATTATTAGGAATATATTATAACATTCTAGCTGCTACTCTGAAATTCTTAGATGATGAAAAATACCCTTACTTATAAAGTTTTTTATTCATTACAATGGTTTTATTGTATAATAAAGGTGAAATAAAAGGAAATTGGTTTATAATCAAATAATATGCATATCAAATCAATGCTTGAGCACTGGCACTCTAAAATAAGTATCAAAACGGTCAGATTCTTTACCTTATGTCAGCGGTTCTCAACCTGTGGGTTGTGACCCACAATTTATTAAAGGACCACGGCATTAGGAAGGTTGAGAACCACTGCCTTATGTGGAAGCCCTTTTATGAAACAGCTACAAGGACGGCTTGTTGTATGCATGTTGTATTTATGGGTCACTTAAAATCCACGAGTCAAGATTTCATTGATTTCCTTATTGGTCAAAACAGTACCCAACTTTTGGTAATACACTAAGCAAAACAAAGAAAGTACACTCTTTTCTCAATTTACACAACATTTGCATTACTACCAATGTATGTAAAAATAATACAAAGTATTTCTTATGTTTATTGTTACCATGCATTTAAATTTTCACCCCAGATAATCATTATAGTTTTCACCTATGTAGTCATGACTGTAGAGATATTTGATGAAGCGAGTCTGTTGCTTATGTTGCTGAATATCTAGCACCTCCAGCCTCCAACCACTATTAACCCCAAAGCACCCTCACGTGCTCCTCCAAGCCTCATGTGGGTCTGAAGTGCCCCACCAGCACCCCATTCTAATCTAAGAGGTACAAAGACTGATGACTATAGACACCAAGCAAGTCATATAAATGTGTGAATCTGGGTAGTTATTAGGTCAGAAGGGACTTTTTATATCTTAGTGTACCAAGTACTCAAATACATTTATACATAACGTCAGAAGTCTTTTGAGATAGCTGAGTAGAGGCACGGAACATCTGGATCCCCACAAAGAAGAACCAAAATACTGAAGTGATATATACACTTTGAATATAACGTTCAAGGAGGAAGACTGGAATTCAGCAGAGAAGAGGCAGGAGACAGCAAGGCACCTGGGGAGAGGGAAGTGAGGTCAACACCCCAGCCAGGAGCCTGTAGAGACTCCTCAGTGACGGAAAAGGTGGTGAGAGATCTGCATTCTGCCTCCTGGGCTCCTCTAATCCTACTGGGAGAGTCCCTTGACCCTCGTGGGCCCAAAACTGCCATAGGAATTTCTCGTAGCATGTCATTGTTCCAGAAAGGGAGCTCACAGTGGCTGCCTCACCTCTCTTCAAGCCCCAGGCAGCTGCAGCACAGCACCATTTTGAAAGCTCAAACCCCACCATGCTGTCTCCCCACATCCAGGGGTCTAATTGATTTCTCACCTCATCCACCTGAACGGCAACAGCCCTGAGATTGCAAATGGACCAAGCTGAGCAGCAGAGCACCCAGGACGCGAGACTACAGAGTGTTCTGCACCAAGGAGAGGGCAATGCTGCAGACCAGGGAAGCTGATTGCAGGATGACAGGAGAAGCTGAAGAGCACCCTCCCAGAGCCTGAAAGCCACCTTCCTGGGGCCATGTCACAGCCAGATCTGCCCCCTTGGCAGGATGTCTGCTGTCCACTCAATGTACCCTGAGGTCAGGGCTTTCCCAACCTACTTCCTCTGCTACTGACCCCATGCAAGCATACCCCCGAGGGCTGGCATCACGCTGCCCTGCTCACCACATTGTGGAACTATGCACAGCACCACAGCAATCCCTGACGTTTGTGCCAAAGAAATCAAAGAGAGATTACTCCGTGGCTTATATTCAGAATCAAAGCTGAAGTGCACTGCCAAACCAACAGCAAAGATACACCTACAGGGAAAAGTTGATCAACAAATCTGAAGGGCTGACCATTATATCTGATGAACAAACACCAGTAAAAACTAACAAGAAATGTGAATAAGCCAGGAAAATGTAACCTCCTATGGAACATAAAAATTATCCAACAATTGCAACTAAAAAATTATGAAATTCCTGAAAAAGAATTCAAACTAGAATACACAAGAAATATACATAAATAGGCTCAGTGCCCATAGCACAGTGGTTACAGTGCCAGCCACATGCACCAAGGCTGGCAGGTTCGAGCCCAACTCAGGCCTTCCAAACAACAATGACAACTGCAATAAGAAAATAGGCAGGCGTTGTGGCAGGTGCCTGTAGTCCCAGCTACTTGGGAGGCTGAGGCAAGAGAATTGCTTAAGTCCAAGTGTTTGAGGTGGCTGTGAGCTGTGATGCCATGGCACTCTACTAAGGGTGACATAGTAAGACTCTGTCTCAAAAAAAATTAAAAAAGAAATTAAATATACATAAATAATACAAAGAAATCAGAAAAATCAGAATATGAATAGATATTACCTCTATTAAAGAGTCAAGGAGGTATGTAACATAAAAAATTAAACAAACAGAAATTCTACAACTGAGTAATTCAATAAATGAAATAAGAAATATAATTGAGAGCTTCAACAATAGACTAGATATAGCATAAGGAAGAATTTACAAACTTAAAAACATTACCACTGATATTACAGAATTACTAAAGATCATCATCATCACAGACTACTATGAACAGCTATATGCTAACACCTTGGAAAACCTAGAAGACATGAATAAATTCCCGGATACGACCTACCAAGACCGAATTAGGAAGAAATAGAAAATATAAGCAGAAAAATAACAAATAACAAGATTGTAATCAAACCTCTCTCAACAAAGAAAAGCCCAGGACCAGATGGCTACATTACTGAATTCTCCTAAACTTATAAAAAAGAACAAATACTAATTCTCTTCAAACTATTTCAGAAGAAAAGTTAATTTCTATAAGTGGTGAGAGGCTGTGGGTCCAGTTTCAGTCTTTTACATGTGACTACCGAATAGGGATTCTTTTTCCCAGTGTATGCTTTTGTTGGCTTTGTCAAAAATCAGATGGCAATCTGAGGCTGGTTTTATCTCTAGATTCTCCAATCTGTTCCATAGGTCTATCTCTATGTTTATGCCGACACCATGCTGTTTTGATCACCATAGACTTGTGATCTATTCTGAAGTCTGATAAAATGAGGCCTCCAAATTTGTTCTTATTTCATAAAATTGTGCTAGGTATTCAGGGATTTTTCTGATTCCTTATGAATCACAGAGCTATTTTTTCAAGATCCTCAAAGTATGGCATTAGTAGTTTAAAGGGAGTTGCATTGAATCTGTAGATTACTTTGGGTAGGGTAGACATTTTTATAATGATGATACTCCAGTGATGAGCATGATATGGTCTTCCAGACATTGACATCCTCTGCAATTTCTTTTCTCGGTGTTTTGTAGTTCTCTCTATAGAGATTTTTCACATCTTTGTTAAATATATTCCAAGATATTTCATTTTCTTTGATGCTATGGTGAAAGGTATTATGTCTTTCATTTGATTCTCACCTTAACTGTTGTGGGTGTAAACAAAGGCTGCCAATTTGTGTACATTAATTTTAAATCCTGAAACATTGCTGTGTATTTTTATCAGTTCAATGTCTCTCTTGGTTGAGTCTCTTGAGGGTTCCCAGGTGTAAGATCATGTTATCCATGTGACAATATTACCTCCTCTGTCCCCATTTAGATACCTTTGACATCCTTCCTTTGATTGCTTTGACCAGGACTTTCAGCACTTTGTTGAATAGTTGTGGCATCAGCAAACAAGCTTGTCTGGTTCCTGGTTTAAGCTTAAACACTTTTAATTTTCCTCAGTTCAATATGATGTTGGGTGTGAGTTTGTCATAGATGCAAAAAAGACAACCTACAGAATGAGAGAAGATATTTACATGCTACACATCTAAAAAAGGGCTGATAATCAGAATCTATAAAGAACTCAAGCCAATCAACAAGAAAAGAGCAAACAACCCCATTAAAAAGTTAGCAAGAGACATGAGCAAGAATTTTTCTCAAGAACAAAGACTAGGTTGGGCGTGGTGGCTCACACTTGTAATCCCAGCACTCTGGGATGCTGAGGACGGTGGATTGCCCTGAGCTCACAGGTTCGAGACCAGCATGAGCAAGAGCAGGGAAAAAAGAAAAAGAAAAAAAAAAAAAATCCAGGTGTTATAGGGGATGCCTGTAGTCCCAGCTAGTTGGGAGTCTGAGGCAAAAGAATCACTTAAGCCCAAGGGTTTGCAGTTGCTATGAGCTGTGATGCTACAGCACTCTACCAGGGGCCACAAAGTAAGACTGTCTCAAAAATAAATAAATAAATAAACAAACAAACAAAAGAAAAGAAAAAGAAAAACTTCAAACTGAAACAACTAAATAGAAAATTCAAGAAAAATTTAAAAAAGGAGATAGACTAATGGCAAAAAGACAGATGGAAAAAATGCTCATTTTCTCTAATCTTCAGAGAAATATGAATCAAAACTACACTAAGATATCACCTGAGCTCATCAGGGAGAATGGCTTGCATCATCAAGTTCCCAAACGAGAGATGCTGGCGTGGCTACAGAGGGAAAGGAACACTTGTATGCTGTTGGTGGAACTGCAGACGGGGGCAGCCTTGATGGAAAATCATATGGAGGTGTCATAAAGAGGTGAAAGTAGACCTATCATAAATAGGTACAAGGTGACAGTGGAAAACAGAGGAACAAAAATGATAAATCTATAGGTCATCAGGATAAATTCTCTTTAAGTACAGCATAAATTTACATAGTTTGTATTTAAAATATATCCTTTCTTCTAAACAACTAGTTGCTCATACTTCTGTTCAACCTACACAGAAGTATTTTCAAAAGCTTTGACTTAGGTTCATCAAAGGCTAATCATCTTTAACCGTGGCTGACAAACATTATAGAAAAAAAATCCAAATACATGTACAAGGAAATATTTGTAAAGCAATTTGATCACTAGGTAGTCAATATTTACTAAAAGAATAAATATTTATAAGAAAATTCAAAACTATTTAAACACTTTTAACGGCATTATTTACCCTCCACATGTTGCCTCGGGGCTTTATTTAAAGTGGCACAGATTTTGTCGTTACAGCGATAACATTTTCAGAATACCGAAATCGCTAAGATCTAAATATAGAACAGCTTCTAAAAATAGTTTGCTTTCCCTTCACCTGGTGCGGATGACCAAGTTCCTCTGAGTTTATAATTGCAGTGATCTGTGTTCATGCTGTAAGTATCTCCGGCTTTCCTGTAGTACTAAACAGAAAGCAAGAACAACGTTCAGGGAAGAGAGAGAGAGAGAAAGATACATTGCTGCCAAAAAAGTTATGGAGAAGGTTTGGGAGTCCATACCTTCGTTTATGTTGGTGAATTTGGGATTCATAGGAAAAACTAAAGAAAATGAATCATAGCAAAGAATGCCGTGGCATAGAAATCTGCTCTTCATTTATAATAACAAAACACATTTTCCTGTCTGAGGAAGGAGTTCAATTTCTTTCATTTAATTTTATTTGCTTAGTGAGCTTTACATAGTATGCAGTTTCCTTAAACAGCTACAAATATGCACTCCCACTCAACTGGTCCTGCTAAGCTTGAACTATTAATCTGTGGTGTTTTAACAACGGCTTTCAAGGTTACTGATACAATTACTATAAGCTTTTACATTTAATGCACATGTGGTGAGGTAATTGTGAGAATAGCGCATGAAAATTACCTGCAAAATTCTATTTATATATGTCTTTCCCTTAATGGGACTAGCTGGAGATAGCATTTCTGTAAGTTGACTAAATGCCTAACCAGATATTTCCCTGAAGGCTGCTTTTAGAAATTTAACATGTATTTGAACTAATTACTATTTTATTTGAGAATTTATGTGAATGCCCTCATTTCTGTTTTCTATATAGGAATTGAATGTCAAGATTTAGCTAATTTTTATGCAACATTATTTTATGATAGCAAGGTTCTTTCTTCATGCCCAGCATCATAACATCACATAGAATTGATCTGTGACTGGAATAAAGATACTGATTAACTTGCCTTTGATATATTTGATTCCCATTTATGAAAATGGTTGAAGAGTTTACTCACAAAGTGCTCTGACATCCTGAGGAAAAACTACGTTAGAAAGAAAAATTAATGCAAGTGACTAAAGGTTACTAACAAAAAATATTTTATGAGCTATGTAAGTTATAGTGTAAAAGCAAATAGCTAACACCAAGCACAGTCTGATTTCTGATGTTGATAGAATACTACTTTCGCACACCAAGGAACTTGAAACACCCATGGCAAACCAATGTTTTGGCTCAAAATTCTACCCACAGATCCCAGGAAAAAGCTACCAAAATTGGAAGTGAAAAAGAGCATTTCCACATTATTCAGATAACGTGCAACTATCAAAATCCTACACATATTCATCTCATTTCAATTCAATTCAAAAAATACTTTTTTTACTTCTTCCATCATCTCCAGTCTCAATGCATGGCTTTTCTTTCTAAGTTGAAGCCATTACCACATTTACCCACCAACCTACAATATCCATCTCCGTAAGCTCTGCCTCCCACCAATTACAATAAACAACCATGGCCACTTCCCTCACTTGGGTATTAGGTCCCACTCCCTGTCGCCCACACAAGTATTTTGCCACGGCAATATTTATTAACTTACGTGAATGTTCATTTATCTCTCGTATGCTTATGGAATCTAACCAACATTAGAAGAGGACATATGTAGTTATAGATATTTCAACATCTTATTCCCAGAATCCACATTGCCCTACAGAAACCATAGTAAGAACCAAACTGGGCAAACAAGATTGTAGAGTTCTATTTTAATAGAAATCATAGTGGGAGGCACCTATAGCTCAGTGGGTTAGGGTGCCGGACACATACACCAAGGCTGGCGGGTTTGAACCCCGGCCTAGGGCAGCTGAAACAATAATGACAACTGCAACAACAACAGCAGCAAAATAGCTGGGCGTTGTGGCGGGCACCTGTAGTCCCAGCTGCTTGGGAGACTGAGGTGAAAGAATCTCTTAAGCCCCAAATTTAAAGGTTGCTGTGAGCTGTGACGCCACCGTACTCTACCCAAGGTGACAGCTTGAGACTCTGTCTCAAAAAGAAAAAAAAACCAAACTTGTAATAGGGAGAAAAATGTGAAAATCCATAATGTCAGACTGAGCAGACTGTACGAAGACAATGCAAGGTAAATGAGCCAGATATCAGCACCTTTCTTTTCAGAACCAGCGAATAGTTTGCGGAAACCCACAGACATTCAGAACAGGTGAGCAGCAGAGGGGGAAGAAGGGAGGCAGGGCTCCAGGAGGCCGTTAGCAGTATCCCACCTATGGCGGGCAGAATTCTAAACGGCTGCTGAAGTTGTTCTGCCTAGAAGATGAATGTGATGGAACTTTGGGCTATAGTATATGGTTGGACCTCTGTAAGCATAAGGAATTGGTTCCAGGATCCCCTGCAGACATAAAAAGACACAGAGGGACAAGCAGCATCTGTGGATCCAAAAAAAGAATGAAAAACCGAGGACTTGAGGTTAACAGAATCTTTGGCTATAGAGCCACAGGTACGGAGGGGCTAGCAATAATAAATGTATTTGAGCTTTAGTCCCAGCTCATGACATGGCAGACCCTTGGAATTTCCTGAGAGATACTATAATTCATTCTGAGCCCCATTTGATCACACCTGAGTGTATGCTATGACTTAGGGTGGGGGTTCTCACATGGCTGCAGGGTGGGAGTGATTATCAGAAAGACTAAATGAGTTGGTGCTTGAAACTTTCAGCTCCACCACTGACTTCCAGCAAAGGCAGGGATGCTAGAGATAGAGCTCTATCAAACTCCTGAACCAGGAGGGTCAGAGAACTGCCAGCTGGTGAAGACACGAAGGTGCCGGAAGGGCGTGATGCCCAAAGAGGCCATGAAATCACCCCAGACTCTTCTCCCCCCCCCCCAACTTTGCCCTATATGTCTCTTCCTTTTGACTCTTCCCATATTTTTAATAATAAAAAAATAAATAAATTCAAAAAAATAAAAATAAAAAAATAAACCAGTACATATAACTAAACTGACTTCTTCAGTCAGTTCTAGCAAATGAAGCAACCTTAGGAGGAGTTTGTGTAACCCTCGGATTTATAACTGGTCAGTCAGAAGTTCAGGAGGCCCAGGACTTGTGACTGGTGCAGGACATGGGGAGCAGTCTTGGGCAACTGAGCCCTTAAACCATGGTGCCTGTGCTAACTCCTGGTATTAATGTCAGAATGACTTGAATGCCCAGTGTACAGAGAATCAGAGACTTGGCTGTTGGTGTTGGGAAACACTCCACACTCCACACTCCACATACCTGTGGATATGTTAAGTTACATGGCAGGAGAGACTTTGCAGATGTAATGTGTAACCACCCACCAGCCTCCAGGGGCAGAGTGCTGACAGCCATCAGGGAAACAGGATTTAGTCCTATATATACACACACAACTGAATTCTAAAAATCTGAATAAACCTGGCAACATATTCTCCCTCAGAGCCTCCATAAAGGAAGGTAGACTCCCATCCACACCTGATTCAGATGATTTAGATGATGAGACCTTAGAATTTTGAGTTGATAAGACATAAATGAGGTTAGGGACCCTGAAATAATGCCATAGTGAAATTTGACTTCTGGGAACCTTGAGATGGGGTGAATATATTTTGCTCTTGAAGAAGCTTGACTTTTTCTGTGATAGACAGAATTCTAAAAATGACCCTCATTAGCCAGGCGTTGTGGTAGGCTCCGGTAGTCCTAGCTACTTGGGAGGCTGAGGCAAGAGAATCACTTGAGCCCAAGAATGTTAGGTTGCTGTGAGCTGTGATGCTACAGCACTCTACTGGGGGTGACAAATTGAGACTCTGTCTTAGAAAAATAAAATAAAATAAAATAAAATAGACGCTAACAAGATTCCAGTTTTACAAACATTAAGTGCTGAAGAGATCTTGCAGATATAGCTGAAGTTCCAAATCAGTTGGTTTAAGACTTGGAGATTATCAGGTCCTGATCCAACCAGATTAGCACCCTTAAAAGTCAGTAAGACTGGGTACAGGATCCTGGGTTGAAAGTTATTTTGTTTTAAGAGATTAAAAGTCGATGACTACCCTCTTCTGGCTTGAAAAGTTTCAGCAAAGAGATCTGCAGTCATTCTAATATTCTTCTCTTTGTAGGTTATGAATTTCTTACATCTGGCTGCTTTCAGAATTTTCTTTTTCATATTAACACTAGTGAAGTTAATTATGATATGCCTGGGTGAAGTCTTATATGGATTGAGTCGTGCTGGGGTTCTGAAACTGCTATCTGAATTTCAGAATCTCTTGGCATGTCTGGAAAATTCTCTTTCATAATTTCATGGAGGGCAGGGAGGGGGGAGGATGGGCAGAGGGAGGGTGATTGGTAGGATTACACCTACGGTGCATCTTACAAGGGTACATGTGAAACTTAGTAAATGTAGAATATAAATGTCTTAACACAATAACTAAGAAAATGCCCGGAAGAAAACACAATAACCAGTGTGATGAAAATGTATCAAACTGTTTATAAAACCAGTGTATGGTGCCCCATGATCACATCGATGTATACAGCTATGATTTAATATTGGTAAAAAGAAAAAAAAAAAAACATCATCCAAATTAAAACCAGCTTCTTGAATAAGTGGTATAATTTGGATTAATCTGAGAATTTATAATTCATCCTGAAAATGGACGGAGCTTATTGGCAAATTGCAGAACGAAAAATATCCCCAGAGCTGGTCAGTAACAGGGGTGGGTGCATTACTATGGGTTATGTGAATTCAGCCAGTGAGAGGAGATGGATGGTGTGTCCCAGTGAAGCCTAAACTCCTAGAATAGTATCCACAGTTTGTTCCATGGCCTACGGTGTTCTGCACAAGCCATTCCATTCTCTCCATCTCAACTCTTTTCCCCTGCCACGTTCACACTACTTTGGTCACATAGCTCTTTTTCCAATGCTCAAACTCCCTAAGCCCTTTCCTGTTGAAGATTGGGCACTTGCTCTTTTTTTCTGCCTGATACACTTGCTCCATTGCTTCACAAGGGAGAAGTTCTTACCTTTTGGATTTTAACTCAGTGTCACCCCCTTAAAGATAAACCTTCTCTGACCACCCTCACTAGGATGGCACATCTACTTCTAGGAATGGCCTTTTAGTGCAATTGTCCACTTATCAAATCCCCAGCACTTATTTGTAATAATCTCGCTTATTTATCTGTACCTGAGTTTATTGGCAGTCCCCTCTATGTCGGCAGAGGAAATGTAAGTATCTTAAGGCCAGGACTCTTCTACTCTTATTCAATGCTTTTTTCTAGTACCTAGAAAGTTGTAGGTACTCAAAAATATTTGAGAAATGAAGAAATTGTGTACCAGCAGTAGTTTGACATTGTACGAATTACAGTCCTGGTTATTTTGTTTGACAAGTGAACTTGCAAAACCCATCTCCAGCATCTTGAAAAAATAACTTTCTTACTTGGAAAGAATGCTTTGAATTTAATTATTTCTACTTAGTAATAACTCAATATTCCTATGTTTGGCAAGGATGTTTTATCAAGGGATCCACTAAGGTGTATCCCTTAGTGGAAACCAGTAATCGTACACTAACATCTTGATTACTAAGTAAATTATTAAGGAGAATATTTCCTTTATGGTGCTTCGTCAGATACAAACCCCATATCCTAAAAGCTTCTGCTTCGCAATTCTCCCACAAGATGAAAATCAGAGAGACATTGGTGACTTTCCATTTTATTTTACTGATGCAGAAACTCAGGCCGACAGATTTGTCAAGGCTACTTAGCCAATTAGGTGCAGAGTCAGGAGGAAAGTGAAGTTGCTACATTCTTCCCTTCTGTGCATATAATGTACCGTACTGCATTTATCTCCCCTGTTTTGGTCATTAGTTTATTTTATAGGTTCTGGTAGTGGCAACATTCCGTGTCTGAATAATATAGTACTTTTCTCTCTGTAAAATATCCATCACATGCATTTTCTGCTACAGCCACGATTATCCCACAAGACGATTCAAACAGTTACTATTAACCTTTTTTTTTTTTTCTTTAAATTTGAGAAATGATGCAATGCAATTTTGGATATCAGTAATGAAGTGACCAAAATTTCACGGGTAGAATGTGGCAGAAAGGGAATTTAACACTAGATTTTTTTTTTTTTTTTTTTTTTTTTTTTTTTTTTTTACCAGCATTCTCTCTTGTTCTAAGGTGTGGTACTGGTCCATCCTTGCTCTTCTAATATGAGGTTTAGAATTTAATACTGAGCTCAGTGACCAACAAAAATACAGGAGCTGAATATATACTAGGAACACTTATTGATACACTGAACTAGTAGGTGTTTGCAGATTTATAACATGGCAAAAACTTTACATGGTGCTCAATATATGTAGTCATGATTTAAGCAATTTGTGTTTATTAACTCCTGTAATCTTAGCAAAATCCCTATGAGGTAGATGCTATGCTGATACCCATTTTACAATTGGGTCAGCTGAGGCACAGAGATTTATTTTTTATTTTTTTAACTGGAGAGTGAGCAGTAAAGTTATAATTTGAAGCCAGGCAACCTGGCTCCAGAATCCATTCTCTTAACCACCCTGCCAGGCTGCTTTCTTTTTGGCCTGCAGAACTGTAAAGCTAAAGTAGTGGGCACGTTGTGAAAGCTGAGCTCCAGCCCTGGAGGGCTCAGATCAACAGGACACGGCAGGATTCTTTGCTACTGGGGATACTCGTCTCCTCTCCTGTGTGTCTGTCTTGGCCCCTGGAGAGGAGACCTCTGCTCCCTCCTGGGGGATGTGTTGAGGAAGGCGCTTTGCTCCTTGTGCACCCAGCTAACCAGCTCTTCTTCATAGAAAAGGAGGGGTGTGTTCAGCTGCAGAGATGCTGAGAGCCAGTCCTGCCTTGGGCCATGCTAATCACACATAACTCTCCTGGCTTACTGGGTGAGGCGCTCTGTACCACAGTTTGAGGCCAGAGCCATGTTAGTAATAATCAGCATGCCACTAGCCAGTGTCACCACTGCTTATCTGCCTCACAAACTGGTAGTTTTCCTTACTGGTGGGAGAGAATTTAGGTGTTTGGGAATTTGGTTAAGTATCCTTTCTTTGCACCAGAGAGAACAGTGGGGGTGGTGAGGAGAAGGGAATCAGCACACTGATGCCGAAGGCAGGGAGGTCACTTTGAGGTGTTGGCACTTACTGAGGGACAGGAAAGGACAGGTCCCTCAGATGGGACAGTTTTTTCCATTTCACTAAGGGGAACAGAATGCAGAGGAGGAGCAGACTTCATCACTGAGCAAATATGCGTTGACTCTCCCCAGGCCTTGGACATCCAGCGTTGAACAAGACACACATATTCCTGCTCATGCAGCCCCTTGATTCTGGTCTAGTGAAAAGGGACAAACAGGTGACACAACACACAGGTGAACAGATCAACAGGATAATTTCAGAGAGGGAAAAGTACTCTGAAGGGAAAACAAACTGAGTAGTGACGGGAGGAGGGGGTGACTTTAAGTTAGATGGTCAGAGGTGATGTTTGAGTGATGAGGAGCCACCCTTGTGAGCCTCTCGGGAAGAGTGATGTGGCAGAGAGAGCTGCACCATGACCTTCCTCTCCACTCGTCACAGCCATATGATCAATTTCCCAAATGCCTCTTCCGTTTCCGAGGGTGTGTCTGGTCTTGTCTCATCTAGTTTGCTCAATTCTACCAATGAAGGAAGTTCTAGCTTTAGTGATGTCAGTAAAAACTATTGGGTGCCTTGTTGAAGTGAGGCCCTCTCTCCTGTGAATTTTTTAGTCCAGTCAGAGAAGAAGTGAGGCTAGTTTGGCATGATGTTTTCTAGTGAGCCTACTACTTTCTTTGCTGACAGCTCAGAGCCATCTGTTTAATAATCTATTCTTGAAATCACACAGGGATTGATGTCATATGTCTTGGGATCGAGTCTTTGAAATTCACGGGTCCTCCTCTTTTGAAAATCTGGACAATATTTGTAAAGTTTGCAATGTTCCGGAACCATGCCTGTTTTCTGTGCTTCCTCTAGGATGGCTGATGCTGGTTCTGTGACCACAGCTGCAAGGTCTTTTAATACCCTGGGATTTGGATGTGAGGCCAGGCAACCTCAACCCGTTCTCTGCAGCCATCTCCTCTGTCTCTCCTCATCTTTCTCTGGCAACAACCTTCCCCCCTTAATGTATTTGTTATATGTGGTTTTCTGATTAGGAAGGTAGCAAATTGTGAAAGATATGAAATCAGGGGAAAAAAAATCTCACTCATTTTCCAAATATCCCTAGTGATGATTCCTTTTAGCATTTTGGAACACATCTTTTCTAGCCTCCCTTCCATCATCACTGCCATACACATGAATATGTGCTGACACTCACAGTCATGTACACACACATGTAAATACATACATGTCCACATGTTTATATTTGAAAAATTGGGATAGTAATGTGCAATGGGCATTGCAATGTGATTTTTTTCACTTCATCTATATTGTCAGCATTAATCTTTATAGGTTGAAAATTGCTTTCTTTTAGAAAGAAATGATGAAAAGAAAATAAGATTGAAAAGTGCCCTTTTTTCTTGGCCATAGAGCAGTATATCCCTTGTGTCAAGCAGAAGTCATGTACCAGTATTCTGTACCTTTTCACTTTCTGTGCCAAGCGTCACTAAGGAAGTCCCTTGGAGGCTTCTTGCAGTGGCAGTGCCTTTCTTGGAGATTAGAGTCTGGAAGGAAGAACCTATTTCCTGCTCCTCTTGGGACTTTTAAAACTTATGTTATCCTCATGGCAGGGTTATGACATTGCCTTGCATTTGGGATTGTGTAACACTTTGTATACTTGTTTAAGTAACTTACTCCAGGTAATAGTTTCATGCAAGTTAGCAAAGCCTCTTTTCATAGGTATCCTGGGAATATCTGAAAAAGAAGACCAACATTCCTTCTAAAAACTTATATTAGGACTTGCAACTTACAAAAATTGGTATATGATATGCACACCCAACAGTAAATAAGATATGCTATAGGTGTTGGAGATTTGTGGACTGTTTCAGTCTACAAAACCCATCAGCCCATCAACAGCCCCTATTTCTGCTCCTGAACTGCTGGGAGATCATGCGCTGTGTTGGTTTTAAAGTGGAGCCTTCCCACTTCCTAGGTCTTGTTACTGTCTCTGCCCTTGGACCCTGCCTGGTCCAACACTGTGTGGATTCTCACTGAGCTCTGCAGTGCATCCCGGTACTGAAGGCTCCTCTCCCCCGAACACACACCACCAATGGGAATCATTAATAGAAAACTCTCTACACTCCAGCTAAGCTTAATTCTCCTCTATTTGCCAAGAATCCTAGGGCTCCTAATTCTGTGCACAACCTGCACATTGCAGGACCCTTGCTAATATCATGGAGTGAATGAAATAGAGGATTTACTTTTTCTTTTTAAGGAAGAGGGAAGTTACATCTGTACTTCTCTACATCCCTCTGAAGAGTTATTTCAGGTTTTCTTTTGGCTATTCTGACAGGTCAGGCCTCTAAGAACCCTTCTCTGTATTATATTCCCACGTTGCATCTCATTAAAAGTAGTTATATACATTTTTCCAGTTTCTGTAAACACCATGTATCCATCTGAGTTTATCACAATGGCCCTTTTTGTCTGTCACAACTTCAGGGAGTCCCAAGCTTACAAAGGAGATAGGTTCAATCTTAAGTTGGATTGGTGTGTTAGTTGGAACAGTTACATTTACCTTTTACCCGAAATAGCCTCTATTCATAAGTGAGGTATACATCATTCAGATGTTTGTAACTCGGGAAATTACTGTATGTTGTAAGCTCCAGGAGAGTAGGGATCATATCTGCGGGGAGTCTATCTTTTTAGTGTCTATCAGGATGCCCAGGATAAAGTCAGTATTTAGTATTTAATAAATAGTTATTCACTAATTTGACAATTACAAATTGATATCTTACAATATTCTAGGAAGTGTTTAAAAAACTTGGGGATATTCTAGTCTATAAAACAGACAAAATCTTTGTCTTTACAATGCTTACATTCTCATCGAGAAAGATGAACATGGTGGGTAGGGTGGGGGGTGGCTCACGCCTATAATCCAAGAACTCCGGGAGGCCAGATGGGGTGGATTGCCTGAGCATAGGAGTTTGAGACCAGCCTTGAGACCACCCCATCTCCACTAAAAATAGCCAGGCATTGTGGCTATTGGGAGGTTGAGGCAAGAGGATCAATTGAGCCTAAGAGTTTGAGATTGTTGTGAACTGTGACACCATGGCCCTCTACCCAGGGTGACAGAGTGAGACTCTGTCTCAAAAAAAAAAAAGAAATAGTACTATTCAAAAACTAAATTAGTGTAACAAGATAGAGTGTGTTAGAATTGGCAGTTATAAATTGGGTGGTTGTGGGAGGTGACCCTTTAAAGGTGGTTGTGGGAGGTGACACTTTAAAGGTGATTTTTGAGTAAAGACTAGAAGGCAGTGAGGCATTAGCTAGGTGGTGTGTATGGCTGTCTACAGGCATAGGTGGGGGCTGTGGGAAAGATAGAAGCTTGTTTGGCATATTCAAGGAACAGTAGGGTCTGGGAATGTACATAACTGAGAGGGAAAATATTGAGATGAAGCCATAGTGGGAACAATTAGATGAAATTGCCATCAACTGACATGGAAAGGACCGCATGCAGAAGACTATGGTGGTGGTGGTGGGGTAGATAAAAATACCTCTGGGGCATGTTAAGTTTGAGGTAACTATTACACAACCAGGTAGAAAGGTTGAGGAGGCAGCTGGATGCACAATTACAAGTCTGCAAGTGAATTAATTAACTAATTATTTGGAGGCAATATCTTGCTCTGTTGCCCAGGCTGGAGTGCAGTGGTGTCCTCACAGTTCCTTAAAACTATATGGGACCTGTTATATAATTGAACTTAGTGGATCCAACATATAGCATAACAAATGACACTCTAGTCTCTTTTCCTTAAAACTATATGGGACTTATATAAGTTTTCCTTAAAACTATATGGGACTGCAACCTCAAACTCTTGGGCTCAAGTGATCCTTTAACCTCAGTTTCCTGAGTAGCTGGGATTACTGGTGTGTACTACCAGGCCTGGGTAGCTTTTAAAAAATTATTTTCTAGAGATGTGGTCTCACTGTGTTGCTCAGGTTGGTCTCAAACTTCTGGCCTCAAGTGATCTTCTCACCTGGGCCTCCCAAAGTACTAACATTATAGATGCAAGCTACTGTGCCTTCCTGGTAATATATCTGCCAATTTAGAAGAATGGGATAAGCTAGAAATTTGCTAGATTTTAGTGAATAGGTGGTTTTAAGGCTAAGAGATATGATTTCAAGTTACTGTAAGCAGAGAGAAGTGGAGGGACCAGTGATGGGGGTCCTGGTATATTCTAATGGAAGAAAAGTTAGATGAACCCAGCAAAAAGACTGAGAAGGAGTAGCCAGGAGAGAAGGAAGAAAACCAAGAGATTTCAGTGACTGGAAGGCAGAAGGAGAAAGATTGAACAAAGGCATTTAGTGTATTCTTTTTGGTAGATTTTTTTAAAAAACTCGTTTTCTTTTCTTTTGGGTTATACTTTTCTCACTTCAGCTGCTTCTTAGTAATAGTTTTAGTGTTCCTCTACTTCTGATTATTTTTATTTCTGACATCCTTTATTATCATCATCATGGATCACTGATAATAAAAGTACTGTCTGTTGCAACAGCTACTCTTGGACCCCATTCTATTTATGCTAACATTCTCTGGTTTATAGAGAAGTGAAACAATAATGTGAGCATGAAAATCAGGCTGACCAAGGCACCTGTACAGGGCATAGTGATAACTATGAACATTAAAAGGAACGTGGAAATATTACATCTGATAACATTTTATCCAAGTCTCTTTATATGATGTTAACCTTCATGTATCACATCAATCGCTCATTCTCAGGAACTGAGGAACATATATCAGAGCAAAGCCATCAATCAATAAATGCAAAATTTTTACATTGATGAATAATATCAGTCAAAATGATAAGAAATGGCACTTTCTACATAATCCTTATAATAAATATAATTGTATTTAATATAAAATTTCTAGTGTAATAATTCAACTCAAAAGACTCATTTGAGGAACTTTATTATGGTAGATGTGGTGCAATTCACAGAAATAAAAGACATTGTCTCTGCCTGTGTTATTGCCAATATCTAAGATGCTAATGACTTGAGACTGTCATAGTGACAATATGGATATAACAATTGCTTAATAATTTACTAGTGGTGTTTTCAAATACATTTATCTTATTTGAAATTCACAACTACCTTGTGAAGTACAATCAGTCATTTTATAGATGAGAAAATGGGTTCAAATAAGTTAAGTGATTGACCAAGCTCGTATAGCTTGTTACTAGGACCAGAATTTGGATCTTCAGATGAACATGTTAATTTTTTCTCTAGTAAGGTATATTAACTAAATAAATTCTTGATAAATATATAGTGATAGAGTGAAGTAGGAATGAATTCTTACAAAACTTAGTTGCATTTTCCAGTTGAGAAGCTGAGGGATTTAGGTCGATGCAATCATTCCAGTTGATTTGGTAGCACCTTGGTTCTCAGTGAAAACTATTTACCAGAAATTGAGGTGAAAACTCTTGTAGATCGACTTTTTGATAATATGGGAAAGTGTCCCATCTCTCAGATTATGACTGCTGTTAGCTTCAAATAAAAATATATTGTATTCACACAAGGCAACTTACTGCAATCACATTTGAGTGGTTCTTAATGACAGAGACACATTTATGATCACTTGAGGGCTGAATCATGAGGATAAATTTACTCAGTGTTCTAGCAGATGTCATTGGGCATTCTCCCACTTGAGGTGATGAGTCATAAATTGGGTTGGAATTTAAGATTATGGCAGAGTATATGAATGAGCTCATAAATTCAGTGGCCAGAAAGGCAGAAGAATGCCAACAAAAATGCTCAATGGACTTGTTATATAATTGAACTTAGTAGGTCCAACACATATAGCATAACAAATGACACTCCAGTCTCTTTTCCTTAAAACTATATGGGACTTGGGTGGCACCTGTGGGTCAGTGGGTAGAGTGCCGGCCCAATATACCGAGGGTGGGTTCAAACCCAGCCCCAGCCAAACTGCAACAAAAAAATAGCTGGGTGTTGTGGTGGGCGCCTGTAGTCCCAGGCACTTGGGAGGCTAAGGCAAGAGAATTGCTTAAGCCCAGGAGTTGGAGGTTGCTGTGAGCTGTGTGATGCCACAGCACTCTACCAAGGATGATAAAATGAGACTCTCAGTACAAAAAAACAAAACAAACAAAACAAAACAAAAACTAAAAAAAATACCCCAACTATATGGGACTTTACTTGGTTCTTTTGTGGAGATAGGGAGAAGGAAAGAATGATTATACATGTTCCAGGCATTTAATACATAAATAAAGAATGAAAAAATCAGTTGCAAAAAACTGAAGGTTATTGCTTCTGGAGATAAAACCTACATTGGCACAATTCTTTGGACTGTTTTGGGGCATAAATTTTGTCTAAAACAGAGTAGTTATGGAATATAGAGGTTGCATAATTGAGTTGGGAAATTCCATGGATGGCATTGTACAGCATAATGCAATTATACACCTATTGGAGGGCCCAGGAGCATAAGCATGCTGAAGCTATAATTGGAGGCTCATACAAACATAGGGATGTGGCAAGCATTATGCAAGCAGGGAAAGTAGGGGGTAGGGAGAAGAAATAAAATTTCATGATGAGGCCCAGACTGTTGGAAAAAATCCCCTTAACATGTGTGAAGCATTTATTGAATTCAAACAATTATCCAAGTTTACACAGGTATTGTGAAGTGCTATAGAAAAAGACAGACTAAAACTGTGTGAGTGATGGGGAAGGAGAAAACATTCAATCCTAGCACATCACCTGTAAACCTCTCTCTTAGAGGGCCTGAATGAGAAACAGCAAACCCCATGGGAGGCCTAAAATTAGCAGGACAAAAGGAAATTGTCCACAATGGTCTCTCGAAAGAGTACAGAATATGCTAGTCCAATCCCTCCCAGCTGGGCCTTTGACAACAGTGCAACACAAGCTCCAAAATTCCCTAAGATGATGTACCATAACATGTCACCTCGCTTCAACCCGGGAAACATAACAGATTGGTGTTACTTTTGACCCCTACCGTAGATTTAAATACCTATTTGATGGGGTAAATGGAATTTTTCTTCCCATATCAGGAGGTCACTGGGATGTTGTGATTTATTCTCTTTAGCAGACCGTACCAATTCTCCACTAGCCATATGCCTGCAAGAGAGGTTGGTTGGAGATATGTGAGCAATTTTGGAAGGTGATTATTTGGGGGTCTTTTAAATTTTATGTATTTTAAACTGTATTTAGAAAAGAAAACTAGGCATAGTCTGGAGGAAGTGTGTGGAGGAGGTTTTGACTGCTTGAGGTAACACCCAAAGGACCCTTTGATTTTACAGAGCTGTTCAACTATGCAAAGACCTCCACTCCCACTTAGGAAAGTAGAAGCTGTGCAGGAAGTAATGCTGTATTCCTTAGAGGATAGTAATGGAGACATTTGTGGTTACTCTAGCCATGTCCTTGGAAGAGTCTTAATCTCCATCTTCTAAAGAGAATGTAAAGGCCCTAACCACATATAGTGCTTTTCCCGAGAGATGCTCTAATAAATCGAAATTTTTCTATCTAGTGGATTACTTATTCAGTAATGGTTTAGTTCCCTTACAGTGACCAGGCCACTTCCCAGTAGTCCTGCTTCTTAAAACTGCTTTGTCTACAAAGCGGTTCTTTTACTTGTATATTTAAAAATTGCACTTTTCAGATCCACTTTTCACTTTATCATTTTGCTGCACAGATGCTGAGGAAGTGGTAGCAGTTGACACGTGCAGGGAATGAGGCTCAGAGAGGTGGAGACTCCCGGGCAGGGTGGGAAAAGGGAATGGAAAGTCAGCTGTGATGCTCTTAACCACGAGGGGGCGTCTCGCAATCTGGCGAAATGCTTTGTTCCGTGCGCAAACATTGGAGATTTGTTCAGAGACGGGTAGAAATGGACACATCAGGTGTGGATGTATCTTGGGGCCCCCTGAGTGCTGGAAGCAGCAGAAATAAGTACACTAGTACTACAATGCTAAAGCTCTTTTGGGTAATTTCCGTATGAGGGCGAGCTCTTGGATGGTATGTCTTGGAGGCAACAGAAGACTGCGCTTTGCGCTTCAAGCTTTGGGTCGGTGCAGAGAGTGCGGGAAACGCTGGTGAGGGGCTGGGGACACAGGGACTCTGTGCAAAATGAAGGAATGGAGGCTAAGGACAGCCATGAGTAGTAAGGACTTGTGAAAAAAGACAAACCACAGGATGTGGTTGGGGGACTCCGGTCAGATGGCCATGGATGAGGAGGAAAAAGCCCTGGGGGAGGCTTTGGTAGCTCATCCCTGAGGCAGAGCTGAGCCTTGTGTCCTCCATGGTCAGGGCCCGGTCCCCAAAGCACAGGGCTCATGGTATGGTGAGAAAGGAAGGTGCAGATTTATAAATGATCCGCACTGGTGAGCTATACAGAGCCTGTGGCCCACTGGGGTTCACTCTGCAGTGTTAAGAAAATGTTTTAGGTAAAGCGCTGGGCTCTCAGAGGGGAGGCTCATTGCTTTGAGTCTTAGAAATCCTCTCATTCCTCATAAATCACATGCCCTTAGGCAGGTGTTACATTACAACAGCCATATACCTGGCTTCTCTGGGACACTCCTCATTTCATCTTTTTCTGTCCTGTAGCCTTTATTCAATATCACATGTTTCAGAAATGCCACCATGTGGGTGTTGGTCAGAACATGAGAAATATCCATAGAGTGCTCATTTGCTGTCATCAGATGGGCACCGATGGCTAATGACACAAACCAGTCTCTGGAGACCCGAGCATAATGTGCTGAGTGGCAGGCAGGCCTGGAGACTGAGAATTATGAGAGAGTGCTGTGGGTACGGGATTGTGGGGCACCCTGTCCCTGAGAGAACTAAGGAGGGCAGCCACATGCAGAGAAAGGAGCAGGAAAGCTGAGTCCTTCAGGTCTGGTGACTGCTGAACAGACAGAGCAAGGTAACGCAGGAACTTTGAATAGAACTGTGATGGCATGGGCGAGGTCTGAGGCTAGCGATCAGAGTGCACTTGGGGCTATCAAAGGAGTTCTGTTCAATGTTAGGAAAAAAAATGACTGTATGTGGAAGGAGAGTTGTATGGAAGAGAGTGGCAAGAAATAAATCTGGGAAGGGGGACCCACCAAGCTAAGAATGTATTGATACCATGAGAAGTCAGGAAGGGTTTTAAGCGGAAGAGTGACATGCTTAATTTTGCAGTTCACCAAATTGTTGTGGGCAAGTATGGAGGATGGATGAGGTAGTCAGGATGGAGGCCGAGCATATAGCCAGGAGGCTGGGAGAGGTGAGCAGAGAAGGAAGCCACATCTAAAGCGACAGGGCTGGGTGGACAGGAAGAGGCAGCAGAGAGCTCTGCAGGACTGAGTCAGTCCTTCTTTGTCTCTCCCCCTTCTCTAGTTTCTCTGCTGCCTCCAATTTGAGGGATTTGGGCTCAGGAGGGATCCAGTCAGCAATATATGTATTTATTTAGGGGTCATTAGCCTTGAGACAGAAGTGGATGTAGTGAGAGTGGGTGAACTTTCCAGGGAAAGACTATGGAAGGAGAAAAATAACAGCAGACCTCCCCGGAGCAACACAGTCAAGAAAAATAACAGGACAGACTCCCCCAGAGCAGCACAGTCAAAGTTTGACCAGAGGAAAGGAAGGAGACAAAGATGAAGAGGCCAGAGACTCATGAGGCATCTGACTCTTGGTAGACCAAAAGGTGAGTTTCAAAAAAGGAGGTTGCTTAGGAATGTCGATGTGCTTCAGAGAAATCCAAGGGCAAGAGTATTTAAGCAGTAGTCATTGGATGTGTTAATTAGGAAGTCCTAAAAACCAAACAATACCCTATTTCTGTGTCCAGAAATGGCACAGAAATATGTCAGACCCTTTGTCTCCATTTTCTGACACAGCCTCCAGCACACACATTCAAGATAGCATGGCCATTTGTCCTTCCAAATGGCTGAGATGCCCTTTCTCTCCAATGATTATCTCACTTCTGCTCCATTCTCAGGCTGTGACTCCCTCCTTCCACCTCCTCCCAGCTTCCCCCCCAGGGTCCCCTCTACCTCCGGCCTCTGCCCTCCGTCCAGACTCCCTGCCCTCACCACCACACACACTTACTGTTAGCCCTTGTGTGCTCATTCCCTCAAGGGAAGGCCCCCGTTCAAGTAGCATCTATTTGAAGACAGGTGAAAGTTTTCTTTCTTATTCTGTTTGCCCCAGTCTTCAGCATGACTAGCAAAGATCCAGAAATTATTCGAGTGATTCTTAAATATTTGCTGCTCACAGCACCACAATTAATATGATCTTGGATTATTATGATTAAAAGGATCCTTGACAACCATAAGAGCCAACTTTTATTTCAGTTTCCTAGAGAAAAATAGCAACTCTGAGTTTGGTAATAAGACTTCACAGCTTGAAAGTGAAGCAGTGGAAATTTGAATCCAGGTCTCTCTGATTTCAGACTGTGTGCTTTTGCCACACTCCATGCTGTCATCTTACTAGCAGTGACTTATTTGTACATTTACCAACTAGAAAACAATTTGTATTTAATGAAGACTGAAGTTCTCTTTGGTAGTATGCACATCTTTCTACTCAGGTCAGGTCAGATATCTTCAAGCATTCTTTGTCTCAGTCTTATTTCCCCCATTCCTGCAAATCAGTGCAGCACCAGGGAAATGCCAGGGTGGGAGGTCAGCAACAGGTTGTCTGCAGTTCCCTAAAATACCAGCAATGAGGACACAAAACCCAAATGTTTATCTAATGATTAGAATACTGAGTGGGAAAAGAAACAATCTCATCTTTGCAAGGAGAACAGAATGTGTTTGCAGAATTCTCCAAAGGAATAGCAAATTTTACCCTGAAATTTCTCTGATCAGGAAATAGAAGCAAGCTGCCCAGAGTCAGCAGGGAAAATCTCCTGTGTTCAATTAGCAATCACTTTGGTGTGAAGAGATAGTCTTCTTGGACTAGAGTGGGAGTAGAAGGAAAATAATTTCTGGATAATGTAAATGTTAACAAATAAGGTATTTGGAAAAATGAGAATCATATTGTCCCCAGGCCACAGACCTAAATCATGGGGAATCTGGGAGCTAGAGCTCAATGGCTCCTTATAGCTCAGAGATGGGCAGTAACTCGGGTCAACTGACAGAGGAGAAGCAGGCATAAACTCCTATTCATCCCTCAGAACCCAGTGTAAATGTCTCTTCCTCTGTGAAACTCTCGTGGTACCCCAGAAGCAAGGTGAGTTACCCCAAAGAGCACAGATGGCCTTCTCCTATGGTATGCTTCACACCATAATGTATTTATCCATGATCAAGTGTATCTCCTCCACAGGAACATGAGCTTTCCAAGATATGGGCTGATTCTTGCTCATCTATGCCCCCCCCCCCACCTCAGTCCCAGCAGCTATCTTTGAAACACTAGAAAAGTTCAATAAATGTGTTAAGTAAATAAATGAAGTGCCAAGGGCAGATGTTTGAATGAACTGTAGTACATATTTTTATGGGCTATAAAAACTGGGAAACATTTATGATATTAATCTTCCCTGTATTTATCCAGCTCTGCATTGTTCACACAGCATATTTATCTACATTAACTCATTTAATCCTCCCATAAATCTTGTCTTATAAAAAGGGACATCACTTTTCTTATTATATAGATCATAAACCGAAGCTCAGAGAGTTCAAGTAATTTGTCCATGGTCATAGAGCTAGCACATTACATAGGGAAGAGGTGGTGTGGGGGGGCATGACATGAAATATAGCAATTCCCTCCCTCCTTCATTTGTCCCTTCCCTACTTTCTCCCTTCTGCCTTTCCTTCCTTTTTTCCCTTTCTTCTCTCCTTTCTTCATTACTTCTTTGTTCCTTCCTTCCTTGTTCCATCTATCCCCCTTCCTCCCCTCCCACCCTGCTTCCTTCCCTTTTCCCATCAGCCCTATAGTTGAAGCCTGGCTGATTTACACTATCCATGTATGACTGAGTATAGTCTTTTCCTCTCTATCCTCACTTTCCTTATCTGTGAAATGGGCACAACTAAATGCAGCCTTTTGTTGTAGGTCATATAATTATAGCAGATAATGGGTAACATGCATAGGTTGCTTATCATTTGCCTGGCATTGTTTTTTTTTATTATTTGTTTGTTTGCTTTAATAAACTTTTAGAACAGTTTTAGATAGTCGAAGATAGTACAGAGAATTCTCATATACCCCACTTTCACCTGGCGCTATTTTAAAGTGCTTTAAATGTAATTTACTTGCATTAAGTGATTCATAACCCTGTGAAGAATCAACCTCATTTTATAGACAAAGACGTTTTATTTACTGAAAGGTCAAGTGAGGTCATATTTTCTTCTGAATGGCATTGGAGTGGTCAAGGCAATCAAACCTATGCCCTCAATCACTCTGCTCTCCTGCTCCCTGGAAGGTAAGAACATGGGCCCAGGGCTTAGTCCCGGTGGGTCTGTCTTTAGACCTAGGACCTCAGTCTTTTAAAGTCTAGTCTAATCTCATCCTGCCACATTGATGGTCTTGAAGGCAAAACAGATAGGATTACTCTTTGCCCTTCCAACCTCCCTTTTAGTTTTCAACATTTAAAGTTGCCTTTATATTTATTTAAAATTGACTCCTCCCAAATGGAAATTTTAGAAAGAGTAAAACCTGTCATGGAATTTTGTAAGCATCCCTCTGGGACAAATAACCCATAAATTGCTTAGGAATCTGTAATGTACATTGAACTTGGAATACAGCATTCTGGAAGAGCACCCATTTCAGCACATGCTAAGGTCAAGGTTAGACACAGGTGTTCACATACATGTGCCTTCTCTCTTTTAATAAAGGGTGGCAGAAGACATAAAAGCCACCAGCAGATCTTAGGAGAAAGTAGCAAGGGTGGAACTTCATTTTCTGAAAGATTAGAAAGGGGAGGGGAGAAGCCATATAAGCCCCTGGTCTTTTGACCTTCCTAAAATGCCCTTTTAAGGTGTGAGTGGTAATCACACCTGGTGGCAGAAACTTACTTTTAGGGAGTTTGGGGGTGTGTGAGAGATGAGGTAGTGGCTACTCTACTTTAGGAAAGGGGATGGGAAAGAACATTTTGGTAGTTTTGAAAATTTTTTGGTATCTCCTTTTACTGGTATCAGAATTTGGAGGAGGAAAGCTGAACTATTTTCAAATGCCTATTGTTTTGAACTGTATTTTTTGAGAATATTCTGCTACTCAGAGACACAGTGTAAGGGATATCCTTTCATTTTCATCATACAAAACTTATATTGTAGCAGTAAGATTAAGTAGACTTGTCCTACAGAGTTTTATTATATTAAATGGAAAGGTTGTTTATCTCAGATTTTGGAATGGCAATAGGAAGTGTGTAGAGAAAAAAGCATGAACTCTCTGCTAAATATTACATATACTATCCATTTAGAGTTAATTTGGTATAAGTACATAATCCCTTCTTGAAGAATATACAAGGTGGTCCTACTATTGGCTTCTAGGTTCTTCCCACTGAATGGTGTATGAAAATCTATTTTCTCTAGTCTAGTCTGAAATCGTTTTCTGCTGGCTTCGCATCAGTTCTCATGGCTCATTGCTTTGTGTTCCATCTTGTCCCTATTTGATATGGACTCAATGTTTGTGTTCCCTTAAAATTTATATGTTAAAGTCCTAATCTCCAATGTGATGGTATCTAGAGGTAGGGTCTTTGGAAAATAACTATGTTAGATGAGTTCACAAGTGTTCTATCTTCTCCTAGATTGATGTGGCCAGGATGTAAGCCTTCCAGAAACCAAATGGATGCTTTAGAAGATAACAGGCTCTAGCTATCTGTTGAAACCCTATCAAAGAGAGCAACCTCTAGGGCAGTGACTTCCAGTGTGTGGTGACAACTGCTGTGCCATGAGAGGATCTTAGGTGTGCTGCAAAAATTTTTAAAGATCATTAATTAAATCATTTTCAAAAGAAGTTCAAAGCACAATAAGTACATTCTTTTTTTTTAAATTCTTTTTTTGATTATCATAAAATTTAAGTGTGCTACATAGGTAAGTTTAATTATAGGTTCAAGTGTGTTCTCAGATTAAAAAAAAAAAAGGTCAAAAAACACTGCTCTAGAGCAAGGAGAACCCAGGAAAAAGAGACTGTGAAATAACCCTCTGGAGCAGGAGCGTGGAGGGTACCTTGGGGTCAGAAGAGGAGCACCTCATGTAGCTCAGGGAACTGTAGTGCAGGCAGCAAATGGGTCTCTGGAGCATCCACAGCTATGTCTCATGAGAGGCCAATGTTTGAACAACCACTACACATTCACCCTTTCCTTTCAACCTCCCTCTGTTTCCTCTTACCTGATCCTGAGTAGCTGATTATAGGAAGGTAAGGGTAAGGGAGAGAAGAAAAGAATACACCTCATCTCCTTTCCGTGTAGGTACTTGAGGTCTAGATCAAACCTGAGCCAGGGGAAGAAGGGAGGGTGATTTTATGTGAAATAAGAAGCTCACTTTTTAATATCTAGAAACAAGTCTTCTTAATAAAAAGGAACATAACAAATGTAAGACTAATGAAGAACCTGGAATCTAGTCTGGATGAAAACATAACTTAAGAAACAAAATGGCTTTTTTGGAGAATGCTGCCTGCTGTTAAAATAAAAACAAATTGTAAGTGCTAAAATGTCTGAAAATAAGTAGCCAGATAGGATGAACAAACTAACAACAGATTAAGTATCAAAAAGTATCATTTTTGATGTAATAAATCCATATGGAAATTTTAATGAATAGCATATGAACCATCCAAAGATGTAATTCAGGAAAAAATACCTGACACGAAAGATTAATTATACATGTGGTGCAAAACATTGAGTCCCAGGAACATTTGATTCAGAACAATAAATATCTAGACATATTCTGGCTAAAAGAATTAATGTAAATGATAGAGAACTAGTGCAAATGCCAGGGAAAAATTTTAAAGGAAATATATAGGAAAAAACAAGTCACCTACAAGGATAACAACAATTAGGCTTCAGCTTTCTCTGCAGTGCTGTTTAATGGCAAAACATATTAGAGAAATTACTCCAAAATTCTGACACAAAGAAAGTAAAAGCAGATTCAGGAATCTTATATCTATGTAACTGTTGTAGAATATCATTAATCTCAAAAATACATGAAATCAGGAAATAGAGCACATGTGAGCATGTCTTGAAAATTAATTCTCCAAAAGCATCTTTCTCCCCAAAAGACCCAAAAGAAACATCTCAGGAACAGAAAATACTTGGTAAATAAAAATATAAAATTAATTTATATTTAAATATAGAATTACAGCTTATCAACAAAAGTAGCTAGATAACAAAATGAGGAACACTTAAATTCTGGCAAGGTAAGTGTACTATATGGAGACAGTGGGGAGAGTGAAAGGAAACTAAAATACCTCAGTCTAGTAATAGGAGGAGAGACAGGAGTTTCTAAAATATTTCACAAATGAAATTATGAAACCTTTAAGAAGTTGGGAGTTTTTTAAAGCTCCCTACAGTTAGTATAAATGGACATAATCTCAAAATTCATCTGAATGCATAAAGCATAATTACAAATGATATTATATTGAAATAGTTATCAAATTATTTTAAAAGAATTTTGATTCTTTTTTCCTTTCTTCCTTGCCTCTGATTCTTTTTAATAATAGAATAAATGTGCTTCTTTATTACTACTTTAAGTAAACAAATCTAATGATGAATTCAGTAATTCCCATAATGTTGAAGTAGTGACAAATATAATGATATTTTGAAATATCTACAACACATGTAAAGTGATATGAAAATATCTGTCATGGGTACTGTTAATGATACTATGGTTTTTTGTCTACTTTCATAGTTGAAAGAAATGCTAAATTTCAGTTAGAGTTTAGCAAAATTGAAGATGTGTTTTCTCATTCAAGTTCAAAGATCATTTGAATTTTTTCTCTATGGATTTCCAAGCATCCTTTTTAGATTTTCATATTAAGAAATTTTCTGCTAGTGCTAATATAACTCAGAATCTCCTGATTTTTCCATACTTGAACAGACGTAAATACATGAGTGGATGAAATTATATTTTCCTCTGTCTTTAAATGGTGGTGAAATACATCTCTTTTTTTATTCATTACATTAAACTACCCAGTGATTGATTTGTAGATAACAGTACAGTACTGGTTTTAGGTGTACCTCATCTTGATATATTTAGATTATAGAAAGGATGAAAGCCTGGGAGAAAATTTTGTTCAGTTTGAATTGTCTCAGGTGGGGATGAGTATGGGAAATAAAAGACGTAGGATTGGCCCAGACACAATGCACTCTTTCTGGTTCCTTAGTGCCTGCTAGTGCTTAGTTAGTTACATAGGAAATTCCCAAAGAGTTGTACTTAGGACCTCCATAATTCCTAACAACATGAAACATTGCAACATAACAGAATTTGAAAAGAATACATCAATTAATAAGTTGCCTAAGTGAAACCATTGAATTTTGTCAAGTAGAGGAAGTCCCACATGCTCAAACAAAAGGCTAACGGCAATTGAAGTTACAACTTTGGAGATACCGTATATACTCGAGTATAAGCCGAGTTTTTCCGGCACAAATTTTGTGCCGAAAAACACAAATTTTGTGCCGGAAAAACTCGGCTTATACTCGAGTATATACGGTAAATAGAAGGAAAGGTAAGGCTGGGAGCCTAAGGTTGATGTTGGCAAAGTGACTCCTTTCCAGCATGAGAGCCAGGGAAAGATGTTTAAATCGTTTATAACTGGGATTCTCTGTAAGGTGTGGGATAAAAAGAATATGATGTCCTGTCCAATGCATCCAACCAGATGATGTTTCTATCCATCCATTTTTTGTGGTTCACTTGAACTTGACTCTGTCCTCACACTTTCATGGCCATTCCAGCTCTCTGTGATTATCAGCCAATGAATCCAAAATGTATCATTTTCTTCCTTCTTCCAAATGGCCTGCAAATGTTCACTCTTATATTCCATGTTGGGCTTACTCTAACAATCAAAGATAGACTGTTTCTTCATAAAGCAGCCTCCTTGGGTGGTCAGTTGGACTCCAGTTTTCCATGTAATAATGTGAGATGACAAATTACTCAACCCATGCTGAGTTCTATGAGAAACATTAATGGGAAGGTTTCTGGGATAGAAACAGATAGCCTCCTTTTTTTCCTTTGAGTTCCATAAAGATTCCTCTGAAAATACTTTAATAGGAACAGGATTCAGGCAATAAATGCCACATTTTTGAATGAACAACTCCATTGCAATTCACACAGCAGGTACCACGTAGTTCTTAGACAAAAATCATCATTGTCCAGGAATTTATTTTCTAGTATTCATCTCCAACACAAAAACAAAAATACTAGATTATATGTATTGTAACAGCTTCTACCAAAGCAATAATCAATTGTCTATAGCCAATAAGATTCTGAAATACATAATAGATTTGTAAATAGTTTGGTGTGCAGTAAACATCTATTAGAGATGTCTCATAAGTCTGTGTAACATAAATTATGCAGTTAGTTACCAATGAACCAAGTTGTGGTCAAATCTTGAAGTACCTAGAATCTTTTGTATTCATGAGAAATTAACAGAGACTTTCTGAAAACAAAGATCAGAGACCCTGAACTCACAAGTACTTCACTAGGCTCTTCATTAGACAATGTAAATTGTCAGCCTGTGTTGCCTTGTGAGTGAGCATATTCCCTGTGTGTGAAGGCAGATGTGTACTCATTCTTCATGCCACAAATTCAGATAATAAGGCAATAATGAGAAAGAAGAACTCCCTTGAGAATAAATGATGGAAAAGAAGAAGAAATGGTGACTCCATTGATGATGTGACTACCAAATGCAATAGAATGTCCCCTGGTATCATGGCAGGAGTTTGGCCAATGTTCCAAGAGATTATCTTCTGAGTTAGCAAACATAGTTTGTTGGAAACTTTCATATTCAAATTAAAATCATGGTTAAGTTACATCAATTTCTATATTCTGTCTCTGCTGGTGGAAGGGACATTTGAAGGCTTCTAAGGAATTGGAAACAGATTTCTCAGCAAGTAAAATAGATAATCAAGATTTTTAGTTTTTTTTTTTTTTTTTTTCAGTTTATCAGATTGGAGGTTCATTGCAGGTGACAAGAGTTAACCTTGACTTCCTAAATCCCATCACTGGAAGTGACTTCTTGCAGCCACTACCTCTGAAAATCTTTCCATCATTGTGAATATATATATACATACATAGTGTATATTTTTAAAAAAATAATATTTAGGCAACTTTAGTTGTTTTATGTTTCTTATATCATGTTGGGTAAAGAAACCCATTATCACAGTTACATTTTCTGATGGCTGACTGCCCAGTTCCAAAGTTTTCTACTTGTACAAATTCTACAAGTTAATAGTTTAAATAAATTTCTAAATTATCTGTCCATGTAGACAAGCCAGTCAGCACAGAGGACTATATAGATTAAAATTAGTTGAAATAAAATAAAATTCGGAATTTAATGTCTTGGTCACACTAGCCATATTTCACATACTAAAATAGCCACATATGGGTAGTGGCTACCACACTGGACAATGCGGAGAAAATTTCCATCATCACAGAAAATTCTGCCACACTGCATTACCTTATATCAGGAGCAGCAAACTATTGCCCCAGGCCAAATCTGGCTCCTGGTTTGTTTTAGTACTAGAAATGTTTTTTTTTTATCTTTTTAAAAACATGGTAAAGAAAAATCAAGAGGAATGCATGACAGAGACTATACATGGCCTGCAAAGCCTAAAATATGAGATCAGATAATTAAGTTTGGGAACTCATCCTAGGAACAGTGCTAGATTCCTCATTGTTGAATATCACTATGGTAACCTTTGAGGTACTCCCCTTGGGAAGCTATGCCCTGATGCCAGCTACTAGTCCATGCTTTAAAACAATTTTGGAACTCTTTTTTTTCTGGAATGATCATCAGAGCTGTCATCATATGTGATCAGACAATTAAGTTTGAGACCTCATCCTAGAGAAAGTGTTTTGAAAGGTGGACTAGGCACTAGTGTAGGTTCACAGCTCCCCTGGAGCATACTCAAAGGTGACCATAGTGATATTCAGCAGTGAGTTATGTCGTACTTTTTCTAGAATGAGTTCATCAACTCAATTGACCTAACATTTTCTATCTGGATTTTTACACAGAAAAAGTTATTCAACCTTTTCTTAGATAATAAAGCACTTAAATGGCTATGTTTGCATAATGCATTTTGGAATATAATTGCTGTAGTCAAGAATCATGTTTCACTATGTTATGGTATGACATTTAGTACATGGCTTATGCCTTTTGAGCATTAACTCAATTAAATACATACTTATTGAAAGCCCTTCTTAAAAATTTTAAAATATTAAAGGGCTACACATTTTAGGTTAAATAGATCGCTTTTGTAAAGCTTGAGTCCTGGCCATAGCAGTACCCACCACCCAAATAATGTTTATTGTAACCAATAAATAGGTTTTTGCTCCTTCCCTTCCCCCCATTAATTTGCACTGAGTTTTATTTACCACTGTACACATGTGTGCCCATTGGTTAGTTCCGGCTTTTTAGGGAGTATGTGAGTCACTAGAAATTTTTAAATGAATAGCATATATTCAAGGAATTCATGTTTTAGTGGAATAGGAAGACCTGAAAAGTCCTAGCCATGGTGCAAATGAGGCGACCAGCACTGTGGATAATGGTATTGAACACAATGAAATAGAGAGGATAGGGAGTGATAAATTCTGACTAAGGCTATGTGTGTTTGGGGGGTGGTAAAAACACATGGGACCTTTGAAGGAATGTCAAGTAGCTGAATGTGAGTTCATCGTAAGATACAGAGTGAGCAATGTCCCAGGGAAACACTCAGGGGAGGAGGTGGTCTTTGATGAAAGATGCTGGTTTTCTAGCTCCAGGCAGTGAATGGGCAGATGGCCGTAGAGCCTCAGAAGAAAGCCCTACTCTGTTGGGTGCCTGAGGTAGAAAATGCTGTGCCCATTTTTACACTTCTAGGTTTGGCTTCTGTACTTACCAGATATGTTCATGGGGTTTGAAGTGGCAGGAATGGCAGACTCAGGAACGGGAACTGACACAGCCCCCACCCCCACTAGTGATTTAGCTTGACTCAGCACTGTTCCAATTTCATACTGCCTTGGGAACAGTAAGCTTTGTTTGGTGGGAGGAGTGGATGATAATGGTCCTCACAACAAAGCAATTCTTAAGGAACAACCATAGAAATGCACATTTTGCTCGAGACTACAGAAAAACAACTGAGGGGGAATTTTCCCTTTTGTACATCTATTACAGAGTTCACTGCTAAATTCCCAGGAAACCAAGTAGAGTGATAGAGGCAGTTTAAGAATCATAAGTCTACACCACAGAACAGTATTGGAGCTGATGAACTGCGCTTTTCCCAACCCACTTACTAGAATTTTATGATCATGAACATTTCACAAGGGACTTAACTGAACCCTCTGAAATTCTAGCATTTGGTTTCTGGAAACAAAGCAAGTAGCTTGTGAGCTTCTTATATAACATGTGTGGTTGATCCAAAATATGAGAAAGAGTCTGAAACTTTCCCTTTGCCACATGAAGATTTTCATCGTTTTATCATTAGTTGCATTGGTTTAACTTTTTCATTTTATTTAAAACTGAAAATTAATTTTAATCAAGAAACCATATTCTTTAGCCAATGACTATATGGGCCAAATATGGAAGAGGATATGCCAAGTTTAGGACCTACTCAAAATTCATGGATGTGAAATTTCAACATGAACTCAAAGTTTTTGGTGTCTGAGTTCAATTACGTTTCCAGGAGTGATTTCCAGGTTTTCAAAGGGTAGGGGAAGAGAAACCTTTCTTAGAAGCATATTTTAAGGCTTCTTGGATACTGTTTACCTCTCACAAAACACATACGTACACAAACACTGATATTTTAAGAGAAAGCCAATAAGAAACATATGGATTGAATTGCTCTCACAGGAAAGAAAGCTTTAAAAATTAAGAGGGAATAGGATGTTGAAAAAGCTTGCCAATGTTTTAAAGACCTAAAAGTTTGGAAGAAAATAAGGCCAAAATACACTCGTAAAGTGGATGCTTTTTTATCTAACCAAAACTAATTATCAATGATGTATCTCTTACTACCTCTGCTTCAAGGATAAGGGGTTAAGAGAGTAAGTCTCCAGATCATGCCACATGGATGTATAAGATTTATGTGTTAGATGATGATGTCAGTTGTTCTTGTTTCCAGGTGTGGGAAAGGGAAGGTGAGTCATGGTGTGCTGTAAGTCCTAGACACAGTAATCTGGCATCATGATCAATTTCTTCAACCCTTTAGACAACTGTCCTATATACAGAGTGAAAAGAAACACAAGGTTAGCCATAAAATCTACATTTGGAGCTACCCACTCTCAAGGGATTACACAGTATATAATCTCAATGTAGTGGTATTGCATTATAAATGTATTAATGCATGGAACTCAACTCTGGTGCTGTCCAGATTTTAAGATGAAAAAAAGAAGGGAAGAAAAAAGAAAAAATAACAATTACAGATGATTCATGGTTGCCGTTCTACTCAGAGCTTGACATAGAAGACAGATATCTTTAGCCTTAGGAGATCTCAATTCCCAGGTAACTTTCTTGGTGAGAGCACCTTGCAGACACTGAAAGAAATTCTAATGATTAATCACAGACACATGTGTTTACATAGAATGGCCCTTCAGTACAAGCCACTTACTCCAAATGCAGCTCAACTACAGACATGGTGATTTATTTTCCAAAGATGACTTTGATTTTTTACTGAGAAACTATACATTGACTAGCAACATAGCTCCTAAGAATTTTGTTTTAAAAATTGATATTATAGCACATTTCTTTTCCTTTTGCCCTGACTTTAGAATTTAGCCCCCGCATAACATGGTGTCATACATTTGTTAATATATTTGCTGCATTGGGACTTATTTCTCATCCTGATATAAGTACTTCAATATCTAGTATCACCCCTCACCTCTGGCCTAGCTAAAACTTTCCCGCCTGTGGGGCTGCCTATGCTATAGCCCACCAGTTCCTGATGCTACTGACAAAAAACCAACACACCTCAAAGATACTGACCACAAAAATACCTAATGGTCAACACCAGAATCATGTAAATAAATTTTTCCCTTCACTTGTGTTTTCTTTAAACCAGCCAATCCATAACCCTGAGGGAAAGCCAGAGGCATGACACCCACAGACCTTAACAAAGATGCAGTCTCACACTTCTTCACTTTCTCTCTGCTTCTCACCAGCTGGCTGAATTCCCCACTGCCTCTAGGCTTTCACTGGCCTCCAGTGGCAGCCCTACCCTCTCTGAGATCTGTTTAGTTATACATGTCCTGTTTCATGCATTTTGGTTTTACCTTGTCTTTATGAACAACACACGTGAACCTAACTCATCCCCTGTCAGGGCTATCTTGACTTATAGTCACTTTTGAGAGAGACCACAAGACAAAATTAAGAATAAACCACAGCAATAAAAAAATCACAGCAGAAGTAAGTTCACTTTTCCCGACCTGCAGAAGCCCAAGAACTGGATGCAGACAAAGGAAATTCAGAGGGGTTAGAAGACTATACCCAGGGCATAGCATCATCAGTTAATATCAATGTTTAATAGGAAATATTAAAGAGAAGAAAAACAGAGCTGGTTGCAAGATAAACATGAGCAAAAGACATGCTTTGTAGAACTCTGAATTTCTATACCTGGAGGAAAGATTAAGGCACAGGAAAGAGAATTGCAATGGCAGGGACTAACAGCAGACAGTGACAAATGGAGTGGGGCTTGTCACAGGCTCAATGTGAGGGAATCATCAGGTTGGGTATGCACCTGATTCGTAAGCATTTGGCTTGCAATCAGGGAGTGTGGTTACTGTTTCTAGTGGAAAATGGCAGATCCTAAATCTGCTGAAGATCAGTTATGAAAGTGAGCAGTGGTTGATGCAAAACATCACAAGATTGGGAGTCAGATAAAAACCATTAAGAACATCATTTTATTTGCAAAATGGCTGTAAAGTGCCTCACTCATTAGATTTTTTTCTATTTCATTAGATTGTTGAAAGACTTAAATGAGATGTGATAAGGTGCCCAATACTACTTGGTAAATAGAACATGGAAAAACCTAGGGTATTCAGAAATGTTCTAAATTTGTATATTCTTGCCAGATTTTTTTATGACCTTGATATAAGACTTCATCTCCCTGGATGTAGAAATTAAAGCTGGATATAAGGTTTTGGAATCAAGAAGACTTGCACTTGAATTACTTCTCCATCTCCAGCTGCTTGGCATCCCTGAGGTGATAGCTCAACCTAACTTTTAGAGTTCTTATGGGATTAAATGAGGCAATAAATATCTTGAAAATATAAAACATGTGACTATCACTTAGAGAATCTTAATTCCTTTCTCCTTTACTCTTTTTGTTTTGATAAATCCCACTTGATCATCACAAATAATCTTTTTAATGTGTTGTTGATTTTGGTTTGCTAGTATTTTGTTGACAATTTTTGCATCTTTGTTCCTTAGAGATAATGGTTTATAGTTTTCTTTCTTTGTTGTGTTGGTCTGATTTTAGTATCAGGATGATACAAAACTCCTAGAGTGAGTTTGGGAGTATTCTGTCCTCAATTTGTTTTGGAATAATTTAAATAGGATTGGTATTACTTCTTTAAACAGTTGGTAGAATTTAGCACTGAGGTTTATCTTTGATGGGAGACTTTTAATTACTGCTTCTATCTTGTTACTTGTTATTGTTTTGCTTAGGTTTTGGATTTCTTCCTGGTTCAATCTTTAGGTTGTATGTGTCTAAGAATTTATGCATTTGTTTTTTCCCCTTCTTTTAAATTTCAGATTAATTTGAGGGTACAGATGATTAGGTTACACTGTTTGCATTTGTTAGGTAAAGTTCAAGTTGTAGTTGAACCTTTCACCCAGGAGTTGTGCTGTATACCTTTACATTGTGCCCATTAGGTGAGAGTTTACCAATCCCTTTCCGCTTTCTCTCGTTCCCCTTCCTCCCACTTGAATTTAATTGTGTTTTTCTCTTGTGTGGTTTTTTATCTATTGGTTTCATATTAGTACTGATTACATTGGATACTTGCTTTTCCAGTCTTATGATACTTTACTAAGAAGAACATTCTTCAACTCCATCTAGATTAATACAAAAGATGTAAAGTCTCCATCTTTTTTATAGATGAATAATATTCCACAGTATACATATGCCAAAGTTTGTTAATCCATTTGTGAGTTGATGGTCACTGGGTTGATTCCATGTCTCGAATACAGGATATGAGTGGTTTATACACTGCAATTACATCAATAGAGTATAGTGCATATGTGTAGTTACTATAACCACTGAATTGTACTTTCAGATGATTTTTTATTGTTCATTCATCTCCTTTTTCTTCAGATTGAAGAACTCCTTTAACACTTCTTTTTTTTTTTATTGTTGGGGATTCATTGAGGGTACAAAGAACCAGGTTACACTAATTGCATTTGTCAGCAAACTCTCTCTTATAAATGTGTTACTCCCCTGAGATGTGTGCCAAACACCATGACCCATGACCCCCTCCCTCCTTCCCTCTCTGCACTCCCCCCAACCCCTACCCCCACCATGTACTAGGTCATCAATTGTCCTCGTATCAGAATTGAGTGCGGTGGATTCTTGCTTCTCTATTCTTGTGATGCTTTACTAAGAAGAAAGTGTTCCACCTCCATCCAAGTTAGTACAAAAGATGTAAAGTCTTCATCCTTTTTAGTGGCTGAATAATATTCCATGGTATACATATACCGCAGCTTGTTAATCCATTCCTAGATTGGTGAGCATTTAGGTTGTTTCCACATTTTGGTGATTGTAAATTAAGCTGCAATAAACAGTCTAGTGCAAATAAAATGATTTTTTTCCTTCTGGGTAGAAAATGGGATTGCAGGATCAAATGGGATATCTAATTTGAGTTCTTTGAGAATTCTCCATACTTCTTTCTAAAAAGGTTGTGTTAGTTTGCAGTCCCACCAACAGTGTAAAAGTGTTCCCTTCTCTCCATACGCATGCCAGCATCTGCAGCTTTGAGACTTTGTGATGTGGGCCATTCTCACTGGGGTTAGGTAATATCTCAGGGTGGTTTTGATTTGCATTTCTCTGCTAATTAGGGACACTGAGCATTTTTTCATATGTTTATTAGCCATTCGTCTTTTTTGGAGAAGGTTCTATTCATCTCTCTTGCCAATTGATATAAGGGATTGTTGGCTCTTTTTTTATATTGATGAATTTAAGTTCTCTGTAGATCCTAGTTATCAATCTTTTGTCCAATTCATAATATGCAAATATCTTTTTCCATTGTGATGATTGTCTATTTGCTTTGGTTGTTGTCTCCTTAGCTGTATAGCAGCTCTTCAGTTTACTTAAGTCCCATTTGTTTATTTTTGACACTAAAGTCTTCTTCATAAAGTCTTTCCCCAGGCTGATACCTTCAATTGTTTCTCCCCCTCCCCCCTCTTTCTTCAAGGATTTTTATTGTTTCATGCCTTAGATTTAGATCTTTTATCCATCTTGAATCAATTTTAGTTAGTGGCAAAAGGTGCAGATCCAGTTTCAGTCTTTTACAAGTGGATATCCAGTTCACCCAGCACAATTTACTTCATAGGGGTTCTTTCCCCCAAGGTATGTTCTTGTTTGGTTTATCAAAGATCAGGTGGCTGTAAGACATTAGCTTCATCTCATGGTTTTCTGTCCAGTTCCAAATGTCTATGTCTCTATTTTTGTGCCAATACCATGCTGTTTTGATCACTATGGCCTTGTAGGACAGCCTAAAATCTGGTAGGCTGATGCCCTGGCTTTGTTTTTATATTATGTGTCTGGTGTTGATGAAATTCCTCAGCTTTTCTGTGGGGGGAAGTCTTTATTTCCCTTTCATGTTTGAAGGATATATTTGCAGGATATAATAATCCATGTTAAGGTTATTTTCCTTCAGGACTTTGAATACTTCATGCCCCTCTTTCCTGGCCTGTACAGTTTCCATTAAGAAGTCTGCAGCTAGACATCGAGCTCCTTTATGTTATTTCATCTTGCTTTCCTTAGGGCTTTTTAATTTTCCTTGTATTAAATGCCTTGAGGTCATCTTATTTGGGTTAAATCTGCTTGGATTTCTATGACCCTTCTTGTATCTCAATATTGGTACCCTTCTCTAGGTTTGGAAAGTTCTCTGTTATTTATATCTTTGAATAAACCTTCTAACCCAATCTCTTTCTTTCCTTCCTTGTTAAGGCTTGTGCCTTTTATGTTTCCTTTGTTTGTTTATTTTCTAAATCTTGTAAATGTGCTTAATTCTTTTCTATTCTTTATTTTTCTCTATTCTGTATTTTCAAATAGGCTGTCATCAAGCTAAGCTCACTAATTTTTCTTCTGCCTGGTCTGCTCTTCTGTTTGAGAGACTTGGATGCATTTCTTAGTTTGATAATTGAATTCGTATGTTCCAGAATTTTGGCTTGATTTTTATTATTACTTCAATCTTTTGGTTAAATTTCTCTGATAAGCTTCTGAATTCCTTCTCTTTGTTGTCTCAAAGTTCATTGACCTTCTTCAGGAAAGCTCTTCTGAACTCTTTGCCAGAAAGATCAAATTTCTCTATTGCTCCAGGATTGGTCACTGGTACTTATTTGTTTGGTGGGGTCATATTTTCCTTGGTATCTTGATGCTAATGGATGTTTGTCAATATCTGGGCATTGAAGAGGAAGGTATTTATTTTAATCTTTATAGTCTTGTCTTGCTTGAACCTGTCTTTTTTGAGAAGGCTTTCTAGACATCCAAAGAAAATTGAATATTGTGATCTAAGTCTTTGGTTATTACAGCCATATCAGCATTTGGGTTGTTTTGAGCCCAATAATGCTATGACTATTGTAGACTCCTAGTGGTACCACTCTGGTAGACTTAGGTAAGATATGGGAGAATTCTCTAAATTACTAGACAAATCCTCTCATTGTCTTCCCTCACTGTCTCTGTTGGGCTGCTGGATTTGGGGGAGGAATGATGTGGTCACGCCCTCATTGCTGCCAGAGCCAGATCACACCTGTACTTAGCTCAGTCTCATCCAAAGCCCACAGTGACTGTTGCCTGGCTACCTCTGATGTTTATTCAAAGCCCCAGGGCTCTTTAGTCAGCAAGTGGTGAATCCTGCCAGGACTGGGTCCTTCCCATCAGGGCAGTGTATTTCCTTCAGGCTCAGGCTGGGTCTAGAAATTCTGTCCAAGAACTAAGGCCTAGAATCAGGGGTCTCAGCAGTCTGCTTAGTGCTTGATTTTACTGTGGCTGAGCTGGTACTCGAGTTGCAAAACAAAGTCCTCTGAACCTTTCTTTTTACTTTTCCCAAGTGCACTTAGCCTAAGCTACACTTCTTGTAGTTGGTGTAGGGGTAACATAGGAACTCTCTTGTCTGCTGCTAGTTTTGTTTCACTGGGTTCTGTATACCCCAAGTCTGCTGGCTCCAAGCCAGTACAGGTGCAGGAATTGCCCAAGGGTTGCAGCCTTTGTGGCTCAACTGCCTTAGGTATTTAGTCTGGTCCTAGGCTGCTTTTTGTCAGCCAGTTGTGAGGTTAGCCAGAGCTTGGATTTCAGGGCAGAAGACTTCATTCTGGCCAAGGTACCAGCACAATTCTGCCTTGAACTGTGTTGTCCTGTGCCTGGATGGCCCTGAGATTCAGTGCAAAGCTCCACAATCACTTCACTCTCCCTCCCTCATGCACACAAATTCGCTCTCCATTCAGCACGTTGGTGCAGCTCTGCCAGGAGATAAGGGAATGGGCAATGAAAGACTGCCTTTCTGCCCTTTCCAGTTCCTCTTGATATAGTGTTTAAGCCAGGTAATAGAATTTCTCACCTACTTTTTTGTTCTTCTGAAGGAGCTTGCTGGAGTGAATAGTTGTTGAATTTTTTGTCTGATGGAGGAATGGTCAGCCATCTTGCTCTGCCCCCTTTGATCACAATTGCCTATTTTTCTTTACATTTAAATCGGTTTCATGTAGACTGAATATATGTTTCCTTTTTAAAAAGATTAATCTTGGAGTCTTGTTTTTGGTGAAATACTTAGAACATTTCCATTTAATGTATTATCAATATGACTGTATTAAAATCTATCATCTTACCATATATTTTTTATTTATCTTACCTGTTCTTTTGGACACATTATTTATATAATTTCATTTCTATTGTAGGATTATTATTTATCTTGATGATTTCTCTAGTGATTGCTCTAGTGTTTATAGTACTCACTTTGTGTTTAACATATCACATCACTTTGCACACAATGTAAGAGCCTGACAAAGTACATGCTACGTATCTAGTTAACGTCTTCTTGGCAATATTAGATACACTATTTTTGTCATTGTGTATATGATATAAGCCTCAATTATTTTTTATTATTGCTTCAAATAGTTATTTATATTTTCAAGGAATTAATGAAAAATTGTCCCTTATATTTACTTACCTATTTACTGTTTCCTGAGTACTCCTTTCCTTTGCGTAGCTCCATATTCCATCTGATATCATACACTAATGCCTGAAGAACTTCCTTTAATATTTTTAGTAGTGCTGGTTTTCTGGTAGTGATGTACTCAGCTTGTTTATATCAGAAAAAAATATTTATTTTTGATTTTGGAGATTTTTTTCAGGCTTACAGTTATTTTTAAAGAGGTCACTGAATTCTCTTCTGACTTGAGTTGCTTTTAAAGTGATGTTTCTTTCAGAAATGTCTTTTTTCTCAGAATGTGTTTCTTTATCATTTATTTTCAAAAATTTGATTATGTTAAAAAAGATGGAGACTTTACAACTTTTGTACTAACCCGGACAGAGTTGGAGCACAGTCTTCTTAGTAAAGTATCACAAGAATGGAGAAGCAAGAATCCAATGTACTCACTTCTATTATGAAGCCAGGAGACAATCTAATACATGTTCACGTAAGAGAAAAACTCAAATAAATTCAAGGTGAAGGGCAGGGGAATGAGGGAGCAGAAAGAGGGGAGAAGGGTGCAACATGAGGTGTTATGGTGTATGGTTTACCTCTTGGGGGTGGACACAATTATAAGGGGTCTGTACCTAACAAATGCAAACAGTGTAACATAATTCTTTGTGCCTTCTATAAATCTGAAACAATAAACAAGAAAAAGAAATGTGGTTATAATATGCTTTGCAGAGGATTTTTTGTTTCTTCTGCATGGGGTTTGTTGATTGTTTTGGATATGTATGTTTATGTGTTTTTTTTTCAAATTTTGAAAAAATTCTGTCACTTTTTCTAGTGTGTTTTTTTCTTCTTCATCCAACCCTCACATCTGTTACAATGTGCCCATGGGGGCAGTGATGTTATTCAGCATCTAAGCCCATCTAATCTTTATTTCATTGTGGAGAGTTCCTATTGCTATGTTTTCTGGTTACCTATTTTTTCTTCTACAGTGTCTAATGTTAGTTTTTTAATTCATATGTTGTATTTTTATTTCTCAATTTAGTTTGGACTTTTTATATGTTTCACTACTGTTTTAACACTCTTTTCTGCTAAATTCCATCATCTATATCAAATCTGGGTCTGTTACTATTGATTTTTGGGGGGTTGTGGGTCATATTTTTCTGATTTTTGTATAATTGATAATTTTTGATCTTTATGAAAAAATTCTGTATTTTACATTGTTTGGTTCTGTGTTTATTTTGTATTTTTAGAAGTATTTTTGAATTTTGTTTTGGAAACCAGTTATTTGGGATCAGTTTAATCCTCTGAAAACTTGGTTTTTCACTTTGTCAAAGCAGGTTTAGAAAAGTCATTAATCTAGTGAAAGCTGGGTTCCACAGTTGAGAATTCACCTGTTAAGTCCTTACTACTAAGAACTCACCTGCTGAGGATCTTACCTGATACTTGTGTGTTAGGAAGTGTGTCCATTCAAAGTAGTAGAACTAGATCATTAGTTCTTATGAGCTCTGGAGATTTCTACCTCTTCTTTTCTAGGTGTACTTCTATAGTATTCTGTCTGGGGAAAAAAGCATAATATAATCATGCACAAAGAGCAAATAAATCCAAATTGTAGAATGAAATATAATATAATTCACCTGCACATTTTAAAATGTAAAGGTCATGAAAGAAAAACTGAGGAAATATTTCAGACTAAAAAAGAAGAAAAGATACATGGCAAGTAAATGCAATGATTAATCCTGGATTCCTGGATTGGATTTTGAACTGGGGTTAAAGAAAAAACAAAACAAATGCAAAAATCTTTAAAGGACATTATTGGAACAATCGCAGAATTTGAATATGAACTGTGCATTAGGTAATAGTCATGTAGCAAAGTCAGTTTCTTGATTTTGATGTTTGTATTATGGTCGTCCTCAGGAAATACATTCTGAAGTACTTAGGGGTAAAGGGGCATGAGGTGTACAACTTACTTTTAAATGGTTTAAGGAATTATTCACACACAAGCAAACAAATGGTAAAGCAAAATGTAAATAACTGTTGTTAAAGGTATACCTAAATTGTTTATATCCTTGCAACTTCTCTAAAAGGTTGAAATTGTATGAAGAAAATTACCAAAAATGAGTTGGCTCAAACACACAGGATTGAGTTTCTTTTTATTGCTAGGTATACTTTGCTTACCCTCTTGGGAGAGTTGATGGGTTCAGTCTAAACATGGAGAAAGTAGAATGATTTATAATTCTCTCCTGATAGCTCCTTCTTTCTGAATCAAATTTGGTATACGGTTCAGCAGCTCTCTGATGCTAGGACTGACGTGTCGGTAGCTTATCTTGGTCAAAAGAAAGTTTGATACAGGCTTACATGTCACTCCTATTCCCTACACCATGAAACTGATACCGAAAGAGAAGAAGCGTAAGAAATAGCAAGGCTTTCTTCCTAGAGTCATTCATCATGAGCTTTAGTAGCAAAATGTTCCCAAATTCTTAGTACAGCCTCATGAAACCAGAGTTGACTTCTTGCTAAATTCCATCATTAGTCACAGTTCTATGGTCACAGTGCTTTGGGGGTTATTTTTGTTGCTTTGTTTTGGTTTTGGTTTGTTTAATAAAAAGTTTCTAATGACTGTAACAGCTTATTTTGGGTAGAGGCGGTCAAGTTTGGGACCAGGGAAGAAGAGATAAAAAATTGCTTATCATTTCCATCACAGGTGATCCCAGATGGCACTAGAGGTGAAGAAAATCTCTCAGAAAGTGGCTTGAGTTGTCAACTTCAATCAAGCATGAACAATGTGAGCTGTGTTACCAGTGAATGAAAAGTTTTCAGAAAGGGTGGAGTGTGGGGGCAATGGCAAAACGGAATGCAGAAACCCCACCCTGAATTGGTTTCAGCTTCATTCACCTGGTCTGGGTTTTAGATGGCCCCATAGCCCGTCTTTTGCTTGCTTGTTAACAGGGAAGGATGCGTCTGATTTCAGTGTCTTGTCCAGGTGATTAATGGGGATGCAGTTGCTGGGATAAAGGTGGCTTCCTGCCATGCATCCTTGGCATCGAGTAGCAGCAGCTCAGTTATCAGGGTGAATTATCTTACAATCAGATGATGAAACCAGGGTGAATCAGAGTGAGTGTGTGGCACTAATGGTAGTGTTTCACAGGGCAGGAAGCTGAGATGTAAGAGTGACTCTGGAAGGACCTGTGTGTGGATTCTTTGGTCAGTTTAAATATGGCCTGGATTAGAATCACGGACTGTTACCATGCAGAGTTTGTTCCCTAAAAATTATCCTCTCTGACATGTCAACATTTCCCTTAGTCCTGGAAGTACTCTTAGTTCCAGGTAAGTTGAAGAGTAGACTATTTATTCGCTGGCTGCCAAATGAAATTACTGTCTTACGTTATGCCCTCATGCTTCAGTTTTCATTTTGGGAACTCTCATCTCTCATTTCTTCCTTCCAGAATCTTGTATGAGTCTCAACTTGAGATTTTGGATTGAGCTCTAGAAGGGTGAGAGTTTAAAGGAAGTGGTCAAGGACTGACTTAGGTAATTTAGGATGATTGAACTAGTCTCTTGTCAATCTAAAAACTTTCCATAAATATTATTACCCCTAGTTTTTGGATGAGGAATCTGAGATAGATAAAAGACAAACAAGTAGCCCCAAAGCAAACAGGTAATGCATGGAGGAAGTACGATTCAAGTCCAGCTCTGCAGGACTTCAAAGGTTGACTTTGGCACCAGTATGTGGAGCCACAACTCTGATCCTACCTCAATCCTTCCCACGAAAACTGCTCCCTAAATCCTACTTCACTTTCATCTTGCGTACTCTATGGGTCAGGTGTTGGGGATATGAGCCAATGACACTAATATGATTGTTGCTTTCACAAAGCTCACAAGGCAGCAAAGGACATCAAAACAACTAAACACCTAAAAATATAATTACAGAATTTGGTAAGTTTTTCAAAAACAATATGTGGTGATATGATGGAAGATACACATGTAGGGACGCAGTCATTTTTGTAATTTGGTTGGGGACAGGCTTTCTGAGCTGGTGATGTTGAGGCCTGAGACCATGTGGAAGAGCAGCAGGGGCCGGGAAAGCACTGAGCACTGGAGCAAGAGGACCAGCAAGGACAGGTGACCTGGCGCAAGGAGAAAATGGTCTGTTTTCAGAACTGAGAGGATGCCAGGTTGGGAGAGTGGAAGGGAAAGTATTAGATGTTCTTGGAGAATGAGACAAGAATGAGATCATGCAGGTCCTCAAGGGGTGTGATGGTGCTCTAAGGACAAGAGGCAGAGCCGGTGATCATGTCACTCTCTTGCCTACAATGCTCCAATAGGTTTTAAGATTCAGCTCTTTGTTGTTTGTGCATCTTCAAAGTTGCCTTGAGTTGGCTGTGACTCTTGGCTGCAGCTTCTCTTGGTAAATGACGGTGCTGTTAGTTAAGCTGGGAGATCTGGTTATCTAGGTAACCCAAGCAATGTCTCGTATCCTTTAACTCTTCTAGGAAATTTTGATTTGATTTCAGTTCTCATAGAGTCCCTTGTGGTGAGACAAAGAGGAGAAGGATGAGCTAGAAGCATTTCAGTAGGTTTCTGCCTCCAATCCCACTTTTGCTTGGTGCTCCGGCAAATATGATCAATTAATCAATCACATTAAGGCAGTTGTTCTCAGCCTTCCTAACGCCTCCTAATGCTGCAACTCTTTAATATAGTTCCTCATGTTGTGGTGATCCCCAACCATAAAATTATTTTCATTGCTACTTCATAACTGTAATTTTGCTACTGTTATGAATCGTAATGTAAATATCTGATATGCAGGATGGTCTTAGGTGACCCCTGTGAAAGGGTCGTTTGACCCCCCAAAGGGGTCACAACCCACAGGTTGAGAACCACTGCTTTAGGTTTTTCTGATGGACCATGAAGTTTTAGCCCTCTGTATA
>CAUYPK010014181.1:0-20764 GCA_963574355.1 Loris lydekkerianus
TCTTTCCAAAAGGAATGTATTAATTTGCATTCCCACCAGCAGTGTAGAAGTGTTCCCTTTTCTCCACATCCACGACAACATCTCTGGTCTTGGGATTTTGTGATATGGGCTAATCTTACTGGAGTTAGATGATATCTCAAAGTAGTTTTGATTTGCATTTCTCTGATGATTAAGGATGATGAGCATTTTTTCATGTATCTGTAGGCCATGCACCTGTCTTTTTCAGAGAAGTTTTTCTTCAAGTCCCTTACGCAGCCTGAGATAGGATCACTTGTTCTTTTCTTGCTCATACATTTGAGTTCTCTGTGAATTCTGGTTATTAAACCTTTATCGGAGACATAACCTGAAAATATCTTCTCCCATTCTGAGGACTGTCTGCTTGCTTTACTTACTGTGTTCTTAGCTGTGCAGAAGTTTTTTAGTTTGATCAGGTCCCAGTAGTGTATTTTTGATGCTGCTTCAATTGCCCGAGGGATCCTCCTCATAAAATATTCACCCAGGCCAATTTTTCAAGACTTTTCCCTGTAGTTTATTCTACTATTTTTATAGTTTCATGTCTTCAGTTTAAATCTTTAATCCAGTGAGAGTCTATCTTAGTTAATGGTGAAAGGTGTGGGTCCAGTTTCAGTCTTCTACAGGCTGCCAACTAGTTCACCCAGCACCATCTGTTAAATAGGGAATCTTTGCCCCACTGAATGTTTTTAATTGGCTTGTCAAAGATCAAATAGTGATAAGTAGCTGGATTCATCTCTTGGTTCTCTATTCTGTTTCATACATCTTCCTATCTGTTTTTGTGCCAGTATCATGCTATTTTGATCACTATCGATTTATAGTATATTCTGAGGTCCGGTAGCGTGATTCTTCCTGCTTTGTTTTTATTTCTGAGTAATGTCTTTGCTATTCGAGGTTTTTTATGATTTGTTTTCTGATAAAATGAAGTATTATTTTTTCAAGATCTTTAAAGTATGACCATCCAGCTTTGATAGGGATTGCATTAAAATTGTATATTGCTTTGGGTAGTATGGACATATTAACTATGTTGATTCTTCCCAGCAATGAGCATGGTATGTTTTTCCATTTGTTAACATTTTCAGCTGTTACTCTTCTTAGACTTTCATAGTTCTGTTCATTGAGACCTTTCACATCCTTTGTTAGATAAACTCCCAAATATTTCATCTCCTTTGGCAATACTGTGAACAGAAGAGTCCTTGACTGTTTTTTCAGTTTGACTATTGTTGGTATATATAAAGGCTATTGATTTATGGATGTTGATTTTCTAATGTGAGAAGCTGCTGTAGTCCTTGATCAATTCTAAGAGTTTTGTGGTAGAATCCCTGGTGTTGTCAAGATATACAATCGTGTCATCTGCAAAGTGTGAAAGTTTGATTTCTTCTGACCCTGGATGGGTACCCTTGTACACCTTTTCTTCCCTAATTACAGTGGCTAAAACTTTCATTGCAATGTTAAAGAGCAATGGAGACAATGGGCAACCTTGCTTTGTTCCTGACCTGAGTGGAAATGATTTCAATTTAACTCCATTCAATATGATATTGGCTATGGTTTTGCTGTAGATGGCCTCTATCAGTTTAACAACTGTCCCTTCTATACCTATTTTCATAAGTGTTCAGATCATGAAGGGATGCTGGATATTATCAAAATCTTTTTTCTGCATCAATTGAGACAATCATATGGTCTTTGTTTTTTAATTTGTTTATCTGCTGAATTATATTTATAGATTTATGAATGCTGAGCCATCCTTTAGACCCTGGGATAAAACTCACTAAGTCATGGTGTATAATTTGTCAGATGAGTTGTTGGATTTTGTTTGTTAGGATCTTGTTGAATATTTTTGTATCTATATTCATTAGTGATATTGGTCTATAATTTTCATTTCTTGTTGAGTGTTTTCCTTGTTTGGGAATCAGGGTGATGTTTGCTTCAGAGAATGTGTAGGGTAAGTATTCCTTCTTTTTCTATATGGTGGAACAGGTTGAGTGATATAGGTACTAGTTCCTTTTTAATGGTTTGGTGGAATTCTGACATGATTTTATCTTGTCCTAGGATTTTGTTTTTAGGGAGAATTTGTATGGTTGATGCTTTTTCAGAACCTGATATAGGCCTGTTCAACATTTCCACTTGATTCTGGCTAAGTCTTGGAAGGTGACATGCTTCCAAGTATTGGTCAATTTCCTTCAATTTTCATATTTCTGAGAGTAAATTTTCTTGTAATTTATTAAGGATTTTTTGAATTTCCAAGGAGTCTGTTGTTATTTCGTCTCTGTCATTTCTGATTTATGAAATTAGAAATTTGAGTCTGTTTTTCCTGGTTAAGTTAGCTAAAAGTTTATCTATTTTATTGACCTTTTCAAAAAACCAACTTTTTGATTTATTGACATGTGGTATAAACCTTTTGTTTTCAATTTCATTTAATTCTGCTCTAATTTTGGTTATTACTTTTCTTAGGTTTGGTATTGGAATGTTCTTCCTTTTCCAGTTGCTTGAGATGTCCCATTAAGTTGTTAACTTCCTGTCTTTCCGTTCTCATGAGGAAGGCTTGCAGTGCAATAAATTTCCCTCTTAGGACTGCCTTTGCAGTATCCGAGAGGTTCTAATAATTTGTGTCTTCATTGTTGTTTTGTTCCAAAAATTTGGCAATTTCCTTCTTAATCTCATCTCAGACCCAGCTATCATTCAGCATAAGGTTATTTAACTTTTATGTTTTTGTATGAGTATGCGGATTCCTGTTGTTACTGAGTTCAACTTTTATTCCATGGTGGTCCAAAAAGATTCAAGGAATAATTTCTATTCCTTTAAATTTACTGAGGTTAAACTTGTTACCTAAGATGTGATCGATTTTGGAGTATGTTCCTTGGGCTGATGAGAAGTATGTGTTTTCAGTTTTGTTGGTTTGAAATTTTCTGTAGATGTCTGCTAAATCCAAATGTTGGATGGCTAGGTTTAAATCTAAAATTTCTTTGCTGAGCTTCTTATTGGGGATCTATCCAGCACTGCCAAAGGAGTGTTGAAATCTCTGACTGTTAAGGAGCTGGAGGAAATCAAGTTGCTCATGTCTGTTAGAGTTTCTCTTTTAAATTGAGGTGCATTCTGGTTGGGTCTATAAATATTAATAATTGAAATCTCATCATATTGAGTATTACCCTTAACAAATATGAAGCAACCATTTTTATCTTTTCTTACTTTTGGTGGTTTAAATCCTATTGTGTCTGCAAATAGAATTGCAACACCTGCTTTTTTCTGATTTCAATTTGTCTGAAATATGGACGAACATCCTTTCACCCTGAGTCTATATTTATCTTTTAATGTAAGATGTGATTCTTGTATGCAGCACTTATCTGGCCTGAGTTTTTGTATTCAGTCAGCCAACCTGTGCCTCTTTAGAGGACAGTTTAAGCAATTCACCTTAATGGAGAATATATATTAGTCTGGTAAAATTTTGGGTATCCAAAGTCCAGTGGCTATTTTTAATCCTTTTGCCACTGTGGAAGTTGGAATTTGATCAAAAGTTTCTGAGTGAGTTTACTTTTGTGGTAGAGGATTGGGCTGGGCATTATGGAGGATAGGTCTGAGAATATCTTGGAGAGCTGTTTTATTTACGGCAAACTTCTTCCAGATGTGAATGTCATTAAAGTATTTAGTTTCACTATCATAAATTAAACTCAATTTAACAGGATGCAGGTTCCTGGGTTGAATGTTATTTTGTTTTAGGAGATTAAAAGTTAATGACCAACCTCTTCTAGCTTGAAAGGTTTCAGCAGAGAGATCTGCAGTCATTCTAATATTCTTCTCTTTGTAGGTTATGGTTTTCTTACGTCTGGCTGCTTTCAGAATTTTCTCCTTAATATTAATTTTAGTGAAGTTAATTATGATGTTCCTGGGGGAATTGTTATTCACGTTGAGTCATGCTGTGGTTCTGAAACTGTCTGCTATCTGAATTTCAGAATTTCTTGGCATGTCTGGAAAATTCTCTTTCATAATTTCATGAATAAGAACCTCTGTACCTTGTGAAGCCACTTTATCACCTCCAGGGATTCCTATGAGGTGAATATTAGTTTTCTTTGAATTATCCCAGAGCTCTCTGAGAGAATTATCCATTTTTTCTCTCCATTTCTCTTCCTCCTTGAGAGTTTGGGAGCATTCAAAAGCTTTGTCTTCGCTGTCAGATATCCTTTCTTCTGCTTGCTCCATTCTGTTGCTGAGGGATTCTTCTTTTTTTTTTTTTCAGATCTTTGGGGGCTGCAAATTCTTATCTCATTGTGTCAATATCTTTGGTGATTTTGTCTTTAAATTCACTGAATTTTTGAGATAACTTTTGAATTGGTCCTGGAATTTCTAATTCCAACTTTTCCTCTATTCTATTAATCTTACTTACAATCCAAATTCTGAATTGGATTTCTGACATCTCTGCCATCTGTTTATGAATGGGATATTCAGTTGTGTCCGCCATAACTTTTCTTGGGGGTGTTGATCTACTCTGGTTATTCACGTTACCAGAGTTTTTCTGCTGATTCCACCCCATTATATTTTATACCATTTGACTAGATGAGCTGATAAAGGGAAAAGCTGGGACTGGTGTATGTTACCAGAGTTTTTCCGCTGATGCCGCCCCATGTTTATTTTATACTGTTTGACTAGATGAGCTGATGAAGAGAAAAGGTGGGACTGGTGTCTGTACCTTTTCCCCTAGAGCTTTTTCAAGGACCCGTACTGTGCTACGGCCTGAAAAACTGGGGACCTGCTTGGTGAGGTGGAGCTAAGTGGCTCTGTCTTGTTTTCAGGTGTTCTCTGTCCAACCCTAATGAATCAGTTACTCAGGGTTGAATTTTCAGCTGTGGAGAAATATTAGCAATTAAGTCACCCCGCCCCCCACAGACAACAATTGGAAAAGGAAAATTAAACTTTCCCACAACCACACACCCAGGGTACCACTTGGATAGCCCTCAAGCTATTGGCCCATTTCAAGAATTCCAAATTAATTGTCTCAGTCAGCACCTGTCTCTGGTGGGAGAGTTCAAAAGGTCTCCAGCAAGTAGATCGCAGGTGTCTGCTCGCAACTCAAATATGACTTGCTCTGGTGCTCTGTGATATCAGGAGAACCCACCCAGCAAATAGATTAGTCTGGGAAGGTTGATGCCTCCTTCCCCCTTTGTACCTCTGTCGCACCCAGTCACTGATAACCTCACAAGAATTAAACCCAGTTCCCAGTTCAGGCAGGGGTTTGCGCCTGCCTGAATCACAGGGAGATCTATGTCTCCTCAGTCAGGCCAGTGCTCTCTGCCACTATCTGGCAGGGAGGGGTGAGGCCTGACAACCTTGGACGCTTAATGGAGGCTGGGGTGGTTCACTCAGTTCCAGCCCTGCCCCTGACTGATATTTCTGACAGAACAGAACAGATTCACAGAATTTCTTACTGTCCCGGCTATATATCCCCCGAGATCAGACCGTGTGTAAGTACACAAATTATCACTCAGGCCCTGTCTATGCTGCTGCCTGGTCTCAAATGAAGTTTGTATTAGTGTGGCATAGTTAGCTGTCAGTTCCAGCCTCTGTCTGGAATAGCCTCTTTTGTCTCAGCTATTGTCCCCTGAGGGCCGGGTGCATCTTAGGCTCAGGAAAGCAGTCCTCTGGTTCAGCCCCGCCCTTAGAGTCTGCGGTCTCTGCCCGTGTGTGTATTCTAGTCCCCTCACTCCATCCAGGCCAGTACCACCTCAGGCAAACCCTTTACTCATGAGGCCTGCATTTCCATCCCAGATCTGTTCTGACAGTGACTGACACCAGAAAAGATGCCCAGCCTCCTCTGGTTGTCCAGAGAGACAGGGGGTGTAACTCCAGAATATCCAGGGTCGAGCCCCTAATGTTGCCACTAAGGCTGCTGCTCTATGCCTCAGGGCACTGCCACTTCTGTATGGTTCCCTCTCAGCTGACCGTCCTCTCCTTATTCCTGTGCCGCAGAATCAGCACTGACCAGCCGCAGTCCATATCCTGTCCACACCTCTTGAGAAAATACCCAAGAATCTGGACTCCTGGGTGACAGGCCTCCAGACCTCGGAGTAAGAATGGAGGGGAGTGCTGGGAGTTCAGAATTTCAGGTAGAGAATATATATAGTTTTATACAGTTTTATGCCTGGCAGGAGAGTGAAATGGCACCCTAGTAGGGGAAGTAGGTCCAGTTTAGAGGGTATCTCCCGTGGTATAAAATGGGAGGACTTTTGAACTCTGTTGATTTGTTTGTATGGAGTACTGCGAGCTGTTCTCATGGGGGAGGGGACTCGCATCTGCTTGGCAATGGATTTTGTACCTTTTATTTGTATCCTTGGGGTTGCAGCTTGCCTCAGCAGGGTTGATGTGCGTTCTTCAACCTTCTCTTGTGGCTCAGCTCTAATCCACCAGGTTACTTGCTAAACTTCTGTCCTTTAATTCTCTTTCTCAACAGGAGCCTCTGTGGAATGCTGACTTCAAAGCTATCTTGCCTCTGCCCCCTCTCATGATCTACTTCACATTTCTTTATAGGTGGAATCCTCTGCTGTTACTACCTCACAGTCCCTAGAAGGGATTGCTTTGGACTGGTATTTCATATTGCCAGGGTTTTTCTGCTGATTCTTCTTCATGAGTGTTTTCTTGTATCTGTTTCCTTGCCCTAATTTTCCTTTCACTTCCTCTTGCTGTTTAAATTTCTTTGCCTCTGGCCTAAAGTTTTAATGAGTCCTTTTGGTACCGGACGAGAAGGATGAGAAGATTGAAAAGCAAGAAGGTAAAAAAGATTTAAAAAAGAAAGAAAACGTGAATGAAGAGGGAGTGAGTAAAAGGAAATATTGACAAAAAGAAGAGAGGCACAGAAAGGAGACAGGAGTAATATAGGTGTATAATAGGGTACTTTGACCCAACCTTAAAAACCCTCAACCTTTGGGGGTGCTGGGTTGGGTGGTTCCTTTGAGGTCATCAGCTCTTAGCCAGCCTGATCACACACAGTACCCCACCTTCATCAGGTAGATAGGAAAGACAAAAATTCTATAAATCAAACTCAAACAAACAAAAAAAACTCTTACGGGAGAAAATTGGGGGGAAGGGAACAAATAATAGGGGCAGAAACACTAGCAAAAATGAAGTTCTAATTGTTAAAGAAGGAAAAAATGGAAGACTGTATTTAAACTAGAATGGTGAAGAGAAAAAAAGAAACAAAAGAAAGATGTAGGGGAAAAATGTTGAAATTAAGGAAAACAAAAAGAAACAACAACAATTAACCCTCTAAAGAAAACCCCCAAACCAAAAAACAAAAACAGTATATATATCTTGCTGAATATTGTCCGGGCAACAAGTGATCTTCTGAGGTATGAGATGTTAATCACAATGTTGATACAGCTGTACGAGATGGACACTGGAGGCCTCTGCTGATTTCTCAGACCACGCAGGCTTGGGAGCCCATGTGTTTCCTCAGCATGCTTAACAGGCACTCCAAATTGTGAATGTTGGCTAAGCAGAAGTTTTTCAAGGAAAGCACTTATTGCTGGAATCTCTCCTGGCATGGCTGCCCTCTTATCCAATGTGCTAAAACCAGTCTCACTCTATGCCCCTGAGGGCCAAGGGTGTAATCTGCCAAACACTTAGATCTCCACTCTTCCCCAGTATCTCAGTCCCTACCTTTGGGCAGCTCAGTCACTAGATTACTTGCCCAAGGTCTCCCCGCTGATCCCTGCACTGTGACCTGCAGGGGCAGCACACCAACAGAGGGTGTGTGGATAGCCCACAGATGAATGATATTAGCTCTTTTCTGGCTCAGTGGCTTAGTTCAGGGCCCCAGACAACGCCTAAAGTCATCCACACACCTGCCCAAGATCTCCCAAGGCAGTACAATCAATTACCCAAGTCCAAAAAAACTCCTCCTCGTGGGGTTCAGAAGTTTCTTGCTGACTCACTTTGTCACCAAAGGGAAGTTTCAGGGCCGATCCCATCAGCCAGAGATGTCTGGAGTCTTCTGTCCCCAATCTCACTGAATGTGGTTGCACAGAAGCTGTTACTTGGCCTCCATCTTGCTCAGAAGCATCATCATGTTTTCATTTCAAGATCAGTGCTGTAGGAAACAGATTGATGAAGGCAAGCACATGGGCAGAGACACTAGTTAGGAGACCATTGAGATGATGAGAGCTGGGTTGGGTGGCCTAAAAATAAATCTCTAAAGTTAAGTCTCCTCTTTTTGAAATATGAAGGAAAATAATTATTATTCTAAGACTTAAATTAAATATTTATGAAAAGAGCTTCAGAACTATAGAAGCATAGTATGAGTAATAGCTTTTCTAAACATTTTTTCTGCCCATTGATTAGTTGTTTAATTATCAACTAGTCATTCATTCTTGAGCCTCAGTCCTCTTAAATTAAGAATAATTTATTTTGGCTTGGTGCCCATAACACAGTGGTTACAGCGCCAACCCAGGCCAGCTAAAGTTAACAGATTTGAACCCAGCCCAGGCCAGCTAACCAGCAATGACAACTGCAAGAAAAAATAGCCAGGTGTTTTGGCGAGCACCTGTAATCCTAGCTACTTGGGAGGCTGAGGCAAGAGAAGTACTTGAGCCCAAGAGTTTGAGGTTGCTGTGAGCTGTGATGTTATAGCACTCTACTGAGGGTGACATAATGAGACTCTGTCTCAAAAAAAAAAAAAAAAGAAGAATTTATTTTATTTGCCTGTTTCACACCAGCAAATAATGTCCTTAAAGTGGTTTGCATCCTGTCACATCTTATGTGAGTGATGATATTATCACTACTTCATTATAACACAATGAAAAAAAAAAAATGTGAAAATGTTCCTGAGGCCTGGAGAAAAAGTTAAATGTCATTTGATGTAATTTATTTAAGAAAGGAACTATATAATTAATTTCAAAACATTTTCCTCTAACATGTGATTCAAAAACACATTTCCATGCTTAATGCATTGAGCATCAAGTATCTGTGAAATTTGCTTTTTTAAGACAGCTCATTTCCCAGTTGTGCCAGAATGCATTGTTTTCTGCATAATTGTCAAGCAAGGAGCAGTTCTGATTAATTGCAAATGACAATGAAAGTAATAAATGACACAAATTTTAAGATTTTTAAAATGGTCTTTGAAAGACTGCAGTGCGGGCTTGGATTGATAGTAACTTTCATTTTTAAAGTTGTGGTACAATATTATGTAGCATTAAAACTCAAATTTAAAAAAAATGAAGAATCAAATGGAACCCTCAGCTCTCAGATGGCTTAATCTCTCAATAACTTAAAAATCTGCTAAATGCTAAGATTGAAATTGTCCTTATTGTTCACTCTATTCCAGAATAATTGCACATATAATTAGCATCAGTTAATGACAGATATTAAATTATTCATAAATATACTAGGTTGTTATAAATTGTCCAATGTAATTGTAAACTTAAGGTTTTGTTTCCCCTTTGCAGATGAGCTACAGAATATAAATGAATTAGTGTATATAACCACTTAACAGAAATTTTATTAAATCAAATCTGACCATTTCCTGATCTGCCCCCCCCACCCCCACCCAGTGGCAGAAGGTGGGCCAGTGGGTGCTTACTTCACCAGATGGCACCAATCAAGATTAATAAAGTTCAGCACCTGATAATCTATAGAAACCCTTTAAATCAGTAATTTTCAACCAGTGTGCCATGAGAGGGTCTTAGGTGTGCCTTGAAAAATTTTAAACATCATTAATTAAATTATTTTCAAAAGAAGTTCAAAACACTGTAAGTATATTCCTTTTTTTTACTCTTATTTTTTTGATCAACATAATTTAAGTATACCACAGATGTTAACTTGTAAGTTCAAGTATGCCATGAGATAAAAAATGGTTAAATAACATTAATTTAGTTTATGGGGCCAGGTACCCTTATATTCTGCCTAGTGACACAGGAAAATCTAGGGAAGTGCCTTCTGTTCCTACAGGAGGGAATAGCTAAATCCCCAGGCCCTATAAAACAAAGGATACTAGAATAGCTCTGGAAAATAAATTGTCATTGAAACCAGAGTTAGCAAAAGTTGTCAAGATTCTGTACACTAAACTCAGCAGGCAACTGCTTGCTAAAATAAAATTTAAATAGGATTAGGAATGTCAACATAATATTTAAAATATTTAGGATACGAATGAAATTCACTTTTACAAAGAACAAGAAAAAAAAATAAATAAGAAAACACAGTCAACTGAGGCCAAAATTGAGATAAATTAGATGTTGAATTACTTCACAAAGTTTTTAAAGCAGCCACCATAAAAGTGCTCTAACAGCAAACTATTAATTACCTTTGAACAAATGAGGAAGTAGGAAATCTAAGCAAAAAGAAGAAATCTAAAAAAAAGAACCAAGTGACAATGAATTTGTTTGAGAATTGAAACAAAATAACAGAATTAAAAACTTGCAGGACTACTTTAGTATCAATACAATTGAGAAGACAAATATCTGTGAATATAAGGATAAATCAATAGAATTTACTCAATCTTAACAACACTGGAAAGGTAAACTTAAAAAAAGAACAGAACTTACCATGAGATTGTCAAAAAAGATGTAATTTTCACATTATTGGAGCACCAAAAGGAGAGGAGAAAGAGGATAGGACTGAAAAAGCTTTCTAAGAAATAATGGCAGAAAACTTCCCAAATTGGAAAAGAACCACAAACCTACAGATTTAAGAAGCTGAATGAATCATAATAAAATAAACCCTCAGTAATCCATTTGAAAAATTTAAACTTCTATGTGGAAGATAAACTTCTAAATTAAAGAAAAATAAAAACTCTTCAAGCTGTAGTAAAATGCTACTAACAACTAATTCTGTATCTGGGAAAAGTACTATTCAAGAGTGGAGAAGATTCAGACTAAGGAAAACTCATATAATGTTTTACTGTAATATCTACCCTTAAAGAATGATTACAGGAAGTCTTCAAACAGAAAGAAAATTACCACAGAAGACTGGAACTACAGAAAGGAAAGGAGAATGAAGAAATGGTTAAAATAAGGTTAAATAAAATAGACTATCTTTCTCTTCATGAGTTTCATAAATTATATTTTGAAACTTAAAAGAAAAAATTACAATGCCATCCCAACTGATGCTAAATGTATATAGAGGAAATGTTTAAGGCAATTATATTAATAAAAGGAGGAAAGAAAAGAAATATCAATACTTCATGTTGAAGGAGCAGAATGATGATACAATTAGGCTATGATATGGTATATATGTATATTGTAATAACTAGAGCAGCCACAAGAAAATGATATGATGAAAAACATTATAAGTGAAGATGGAATTCTAAAAGTTGGTTAGCCCATAGGATGGCAGTAAAACAATAGAAGACCAAGAAACAGAGGAAAGAGAGTCTAAATATACCTTTGGAAAGATAGATTAGCAGAGTGGAGTTAATAAAACTATAAAACTCATTTCAAACATAATAACATACAAAGGTTGAAAGTCTGAAAATGGAAAGTTGTTTCATACCAAACTTTTTTTTTTTAATTTTTATTTTTTATTTTTTATTTTATTTTTATTTTATCATTATTGGATAATGATAAAAGTATGCCTCCAGCAAGAAGACACAGAAATCCTAAATGTGTATGATCTGAACAATAGAACTTCAAAACACATCAAGTAAAAACTCAATGATCTGGCTCAGCACCTGTGCTCAGTGGTTAGGGCACTGGCCATATAGACTGAGGCAGGCAGGTTCGAACCCAGCCCAGACCTGCTAAACAACAATGACAACTGCAACAACAACAAAAATAGCTGGACGTTGTGGCAGGCATCTGTAGTCCCAGCTACTTGGGAAGCTGAGGCAAGAGAATTGCTTGAGCCCAACAGTTTGAGGTTGCTGTGAGCTGTGACACCATTGCACTCTACTGAGGGCAACATAGTGAGACTCTGTCTCAAAAAAATAAAATGTAAAATAAAATAAAAGAAAAATAAATAAAAACTCATTGATCTAAAAGGAGATATATAATCCACAATCATTTGGGGACTCTCACTAACTGATAGTAAAAATAGGGACTGAACAATACCATTGACCAGTACAATCTAATCTGCCTTTATAGAATATTCTACCCAATAACAGCAGAGTATGCATTCTTTTTAAACTATCCATGGAACATTCTCCAAAATAGACCATATCCTGGTTCATAAATCTAAACAAATTTAAGAGAATTGAAATACAAAGTGTGTTCTTTGAAGACAAGGAAATTAAACTGGAAACTAATAACAGATAACAGGAAAATCTCTAAACGACATGTGTATATTAAACCACTTCTAAATAATCATGGATCAAAGAAAATATCTTAAAGGAAATAAAAAATAGAACTGAGTCAAAATGAATTATAAAACAAATTTTTTGGAGTGCAACTAGGGACATGCTGAGAGGAAAATTCATTGCCCTAAATGTTTATAATAGAAATAGGAAACCCTGGCTCAGCACCTACAGCTTAGTGGTTAGGACTCCAGCCACATACACTAGGGCTAGTGGGTTTGAAGCCAGCCAGGGCCTGCTAAACAACAATGACAACAATAACAAAAAAACAGCCGGGCATTGTGGCAGGTACCTATAGTCCCAGCTATTGGGAGGCTGAGGCAAGAGAATCACTTAAGCCCAAGAGTTTGAGGTTGCTGTGAGCTGTGACACCATAATACTCTACGGAGGGCAATATAGTCTCATTAAAAAAAAAAAAAAAAGGAAGGGGGGAAGGGGACACGGGAGAATGGGGGAAGGAAAGGAAGAAAGAAAGAAAGCAGAAACCCTCAGATCAATAATTTAAGTTTCTGTCTAAGAACACAGAAAAAGAAGACACCAATCATTGATATTAGGAATAAATAGGAGCTATCACTATAGTTTCTGCGGCTATTAAAAAGGACAATAGGGAAATACTATAAGTGGATTTATGTTCATCAGTTTGACGACTTAGATTAATTGGACCAAATTCTTAAAAACTACAAAATGTCAAAACTCAATCTACATATAATACGTGTTCTGAATAGTCATAGCTATTAAAGATATTTAATTTGTCATTAAGCCCTCATCCTGGCTGTGATTGTTTCACTGGAGAAATTTGCAGCACCACTTAAGAAAAATTTAAACTAGTTTTATTCATTAAAATGAGGAATAGGAAACATTTCCAAATTCATGTTGTGAGGCCAGTATTATTCTGATACCAAACCAAGATAGCACAAAAATAATAAATAAAGAAATAAATATGTCTTTAAAAATTGGATAAAAAAATTCAATATAGATTAAAAAATTCTTAACATAACATTGGTAAACTGAATCCATCAGGGATTTTTTTTTTTTAAAGACAGAGTCTCACTTTGTCTACCTGAATGGAGTGCTCTGATGTCATAGTTCACGGCAACCTCTAACTCCTGAGCTCAAGTGATCCTCTTGTCTCAGCCTTCTGAAGTAGCTGGGATTGCAGGCACCTGCCACAGCATCTGGCTAGTTCTTCTATTTTTAGTAGAGACAGAGTCTCACTCTTACTCAGGTGGTTCTTAACCTCCTGAGCTCAAGCAATCCACCCATCTCAGCCTCCCGGAGTGCTATGATTATAGGCCTAAGTCACTGTCCCTGGCCCACCATCAGAGATTATAGACTATAACAAAGTGGATTTTCTTCTAGGTATGGAGGACTGGTTTAATATTTGAAAATTAATTCATGTAATCTATCATAACAGACTAAAGAAATCTTGTGAGTATATCCATGGGCAAAGAAAAAAAAAGCATTTGATGAAAATCCAAGACTGATTCATGATAAAAATTCTCAGCAATGTAGTTATAGGGAGTAACTTCTTTGATGCATAAAATACACACACACAAACACCTTACAAGTCATATCATACTTAATAGTGAAGGACTCAATGGTTTTCCCCTAAAGTTACGAACAAGACAAATAGGTCTGCTTTCCAACTCTTATCAGAGTCCTTAACCAGTATGAAGATGCAAGAAAAATAAGACATAAAGATAAAGATTAGAAAGGAAGCATTTTTAAAAAAAAAAAAAAAAGAAAAGAAAGGAAGCATAAAACTGTTTCTATCTATAGATGACATTATTGACTACATAGAAAATCTGAAAGGAATTTACAACAATCGGCCTAGACTAATAAATGATTTCAGCAAGATTTCAGTGCACAAAATAAACACACACAAAAAAATCACATTTCTACACAATAAGCATGTGAAATGCAAATTAAAAACACAAAGCCATTTACAGATGCTGCAAAGAAAATGACATATTTAAGTATGAATCTAACAAAATATATAGGAACTAAATCCTGAAAATTACAAAATGCTGAGATGAAAAGAAATCACAGATGACCTAAAAATATTGGAAAGACTTTGTTCGTGGATTAGAAAAATCAACATAGTAAAGCTGTCACTTATCCCCAAGTTGATTTATAGTTTTCACACAATTACTATCAAAAATCCAGCAAGGTTTTTTATAGACTTAAATAATCTTATTCTAAAATGTAGATGGCATAGCAAGGGACTTTGTATAACAATCCAGCAAGATTTTTTATAGACTTAGAAAAGCTCATTCTAAAATGTAGATGGCATAGCAAGGGACTTTGAATAACAAATAATTTTGAAAAAGAAGAAGAAAGTGGGTGGTGCCTGTGACTCAATGGAGTAGGGTGCCAGCCCCATATGCTGGAGGTGGAAGGTTAAAACCCAGCCCCGGCCACAAACTGCAAAAAAAAAAAAAAAAAAAAAGAAGAAGAAGAAGAAGAAGAAGAATAAAGTGGGAGGAATCACTCTAATGTTAAGTCTTAACATACACTGACAGTCATTACCACAGTGGAGTCTTGGCAGAAGAAAAGAAGACACATGGGTCAATGGGACAAAATAGAGGACCCAGAAGTAGACCTACAGGCATATGTCCAAATAATTTTTGATAAAGGTGGAAAAGTGATTCAATGAGGAAAAGACAGCCTTTACAGTAACTGTATCTGTAATAATTGGATATCCATAAACCAAGAAAAGGAAAAGGATGGAATTTGATATGAACTAGATACTTTATTTAAAAAATAAAACCTCAAACAGTGTCATAGTATTATATAAGATATAAAATGTAAAACTATAAAACTTTTAGAAAAAATTTATTTAGTACTTAAGCCTAGGAGAAATTTCTTAAACTTGATAATATCAAAAGTATGATCTACAAAAGTGATAAACTTCATCACAATTAAAAACTTTTATGAATGATTATATAAGGAGGATAAAAAGACAGTCTAGGTATTGTGGTATCTCATGCCTTTAATCCCAACACCCTGGGAAACTGATGAGAATGATTGCTTGAGGCCAGAGGTCAAAACCACCCTGGGCAGAATAGTAAAACCCTATCTCTACAAAAAATAAACCAGTGTGGTGGCACGTGCCTGTAGTCCCAGTTACTCCAAAGGCTAAGGCAGTAAGATTGCTTGAGACTAGGAGTTTGAGGCTGCGGTGGACTACAATGATGCCACTGTACTCCATCCTGAGTGACAGCATGAGACCCCATCTCTTTAAAAAAAAAAAACCAAGGTGGGAGGGGTATGAAAAAAATTGCAGACCTGGAAAAGATATTTGTAAACCACATAGCTCATGAATGGCCAGAATATACTGGGATATATAGAATATGTGTACACCATTCACAAACTAAACATTATAAAAACCCATTAGAAAATGTCCAAAAGAGATGCATAGACATTTCACCAAAGAGGATGTACAAATGGCAAAAGGAAACACATATAAAGATATTCAACATCATTAGCCATTAGGAAAATGCGAACTAAAACCACAAGGAGCTATCACTGCATACCTATCAGAATAAATGAAATAAAATATTGACAATATTATATTGTCAATATGATATATACAATATATATAAACAATATTGACAAAATACAGGTGAGGATGCAGAGAAACTGGTGGGAATGTAAACTGGTAGAGCCATCTGGAAGATGTGAAGTTTCTTCTAAAACTAAAAATGTTCTTATTATATGACTCAGCAGTTGGGACTATGGGGCATATCCTGGAGAAATGAAAACTATGTTCATTTTTAATAGCTTAAACCTGGAAATAACACAAATATCCTGCAATTAGATGAATATTTAAAAATACTACTTCCATAGTATCATATATTTCTCAGTAATAAAAAGGAATGAACTACTGATACAACAACTTGAATAGACCTCAAGTGAATTATGCTCTAGAGTGGTAGTTACACAAAGCTACACATGTATAAAATTAGCAAAGAAGTGTATTTTACACATGCAAATGAATGCATGTACTACTGGTAAAATCTGAATAATCTCTGTGGATTGTACCAATGTCAGTTATCTGATTTTGATATTGTACTATACTGTATTTCAAAAAACAACAAAAAACCAAACTTGCTCTTAACTTCACCTTTTAGCATACAGCAGATAATACTGTTTAGACATAACCAACTGATGGTGCAACAGACCAATGCTACTTAACATGCCATTTTTTATTTTCTAAATGCATGAGTTGTCTTCTTCCAATTCTTCAAGCTTCATTAAAGAAAAGATATGTCTGAAATCCACATTTTACAACGCAAGTTCATGATATTATCTTTAGATCAACAAAAAAGATAAAATTTTCTCAATGAGTTTTCTTATTTTGCTACTAATGTGTGAATACAGAATGCTGAAGAAATAACTTCATTCAACTTTCCCATTTGTTAAGTCATCAAGATAAGTTAATTCTTTTTATCAACTAATATCTTATTTTTCAGGGACATATATTTAAGATATAAAAGTTATTATTCTATTGTTTCAGGAAAGTGATCTCTGATTTCTGTGGTAATCATATGAATTTATGTCCATACCTCAGTACACAAAAGCAGCTTATTTATTTGGTCTAACTTTTATTTACTATCTCAATTTGAACTCTTAATTTATCATTCAATAGGGACAAAGCTAAATTTTGAGTACAGAAGTGTTTTATTTTAAAACACACTTGAGAAAGATCTGAGAACAGAATTTTATATGTAGTCACAAATTCCTTCCTAACACAGATATGGTGTCTCGAATTGTGAAAGTTACTTAGCTTTACTGTTTGTTTCCCAAGTGTGAAATTGAATATTATGTGGGTTTTTTTTTTCCTTCTGAGTAACGTGAAGTTTAAAATTTGTAAAGCAATTTCAAGGTGAAAGGGATTTACAAATACCAACTACTCAGGCTGATTCTACTCCCTATCTAGGGAAAACATATTTCTTGAGAGAAGAGGGAAAAGGCCAGAAGAAGAGTAGAGGTGTGGCCCTGGGAGAAATGCTCTGGCATCTGGACAGGATCAAAAGCAGAGAGAGATAAGGGATGGTTTTCATTCATAGAAAAGCTTGGGTTTGTCTTCTGTGAGGTAATTCAGAGACACAAGCTTCTTCTGTCCACCACCTGGCCTATGTCCAGCTGTTGGAAGATAAAAAGGAGGAGGAGGAGGAGGAGTATGCCTACCTCTCACAAGCTTGGCCTGGCTAGAGGTAGAACACATCATTTCCACTAACATTCTATTGAAGAGAACTTGGCCATATCTACCTGAAAAGTGGGTTGGAAATACAATTGCTGGCTGGGGTGTAAATGTGTTTTAGAAATAGAAAGTGGATTTTGGTGGACAGCCAGCCCAACTGCCATGAAGGCTTTCTTAACCTGTATGAGCTTCGATTTATTTAGCCATAGCATGTTTCCCTTCAGGTGGTCCTAGACAAGTACTTCTAAGAGAAAGACATTTCCAAAGAGCTGAATCCACTTTCATTTGATAGAGGAATTAAGAAAAATTATTTTTTCTGATTAGAGTTCAGTTAAGGAAGAAAACTTGCTAGAGCATTCTGAACTACAAGAAAATACTCCCTGATTCTTATTAGAAAGGTAAAAGAATGCTGGGTTTAAGGAAGAGAGTCTTTCAAATGTCACTCCCAGGAATTTGACAATGAGCTCCTAGGCTCATATTTTTTGTGCTTTGTATGCCTGGACCTAGAGCACAAAGGAACTACCCTTCTCAAAGCCTTTTTTTGCAGTATAAAGAGCAAGGCATTTGAAGGGTTCTACAGAGGTGCTAATTTGTTAAATAATCCTCTGGCTTATTTTCCTTGAAATGAGAAGATAACTTAGATTTTGATACATTTCTTTTTTTTTAATGATCTAATCCTAATTCCAGAAGAAGTTTTGTGTTGTCTTTTATAAGCATGGTCATGAATGGTATCTGACTTCAAACCACAATTTATTACTGTAGTAAAGTTTCTAATATTACTCCAGTTGGAATCCAATTGTATTGAATGGTCAATTGATTCTGTATTAAAGCATGATTACCTCACAAAATAATGACTAATTTGAGAAATTAATAAATAATTAATTAAATTATTTTCAAAAGAAGTTCAAAGCACAGTAAGTATATATATATATATATATATATATATATATATATTTTTTTTTTTTTTACTTTTTGTTTGATCAACATAATTTAAGTGTGCCGCAGAAGTTTAACTATAGGTTCAAGTGTGCCATGAGATGAAAAAAGGTTGAAAAACAGTCTTATAGCATCATGCGATTGTCTGGGCTAAAAGAGGCTTTTTTCACCACACAGGACTGCCCTATCAGCAATCACCTTCAAATACACTAACTCCTCCAGGCAGCCCTACATCCCACCTGCATTATGAAATTTCACCATAAAGGCCACTTACCTTCATCCAAACTTACTGTTCAGAGTAACAATTACATGATCCTACAGTGCATTGCCCTCACCCAACCTCCTCCTGACCTCCTCTCTCCTCTTTTCCCATTGATCATGCTCCAAGACTCTTCATAGGAAATAGCCAAATATACAAAAAAAAAAAAACCTTACCTACACAACAAGAATTGTTCACCAAAAAGAACCAACTTCTCTTCCCTGCAGACCAAACCACACAAATCCTTACACAACTCCACAATCTATTTCTTGTAGGATCAAGACCCCTTGAAACGTTTTTGTGACCTCTAATTCTGTGCCCTAATCTCCACTCTCTCCTACAACAAATCTCCTTCTGCACCATCTGTGCTGGCTGCCACCTCACCACAGAGAGGTCTGACCTCTTCCTTCTCCCAACTACATCAGGCTATAGGCCACCATCCAGGCCAAGGCTGGCAAACAGACTATATCCACATGCCTCCTGTAAAAATGACAAATGTCCTTCTCACCCTCATAGACAGCTTTTCAGGGCAGATCAAAGCCTTCCCTCTCAAGTCAGAGAAGGGCTGACACATGATCCAGGTCTTATAACAGAAATTATTTCCTGCTTCAGCATATCCACTTAACTTCAGTCAGACAATGGGCCCAAGGGGTGTCTAACAGACATACTAAATCGCCCAAGGGGTGTCTAACCCTTGGGTACTGCTTGAAATGTTCACATTCGCTACCACCCTCAGTCTTCTAGAATGGTAGAGAAAGTTAATCACCTCCTAAAATTACACCTAACTACGTAACTTATAGGAGAAATTCACCTCCCATGTCCCAACTTTTGTTAGCTTTAAGCAAAGAGCCCTACCTAGGAAACCTTCCCTTCTAAGCCCTTTTGAAATAATGTATGGCTGCCTTTTCCTGTTAGGAAATCTGCCACCACCCTCCTCACTGTTTGGGGTCTATTTCCCAACCCTTACCATTTTATGAAATCTTCTCCGAAAACATGCTAACCTTATTTTGCCCCAACCTAAAGGGGAAATGACATCCTCTCTTAAAAATGGTGACAAGGTTCTCTTAAAAACCTACCCAGGTGCCCCCCTCTCGCCATTATGGAAGGAGCTATCCACTGTCCTTTTTATCATCTCTATGGCAGTTAAACTAACTGAATTCCCCCAAACCTGGTTTTACATCTCAAAAATGAAATGTGGCCCCGTCCCAGCAGTCCAGTGCAGGCCTATATTAACAGGCCCAACCACCCTCAGACTCCAGATAATCCCTGAAGAACTATGAACCACCATGAGATGCTCCTTCTTCACTCTCTCCAGAGCCCCTGTCCAGCCAGGTTATTTTCCTCCTCTGTTTCCTGCTGGAGCCCTTCTGAAGAGCTGTCCTTGGATTCCTCTCTGACAAATTCCTCCAAGGATTATTTCCCAATCTCCCATGGGGAACATTGAGACCTACTGTTTCTATACCACATCTATTCTGTTCTGAGGGGGAATAAGCTACCCACCTGCAATCTTAGAACAAGACATCTTTGTTTGACAACCCATGGGGATGCTGGATCATACCTGTCTTGGGCTGGCCCCGTCACTGCAGTCTTCCTGTTGTGAACAATTGCCTCTTACATCATCCAACTCCTGTCCTTGCTTATTGAAGACAGGGTAAAAAAGGTGTCAACCATAGTTGCAACCGAATTCCTACTACTCCCCAAACCCTCTCCCAATGTACCCAAAACCCGTGTACCCTACTAACACCTGACTTACCCTGTTGAGGACAGCTATGACCCTACTCAGCTAAAAGCAATTTTGGAAGACTAAACATTGTCCCCATCACCCCTTTTAAAAAGAGTCAGGAATTTTTTTTTTTTTTATTATAGATAAAAATATGCACCATAGATGTGACCCAACCCATCACCCTCCCTCCACCCAAACCTCCCCCCTCCCTTCCCCTTCCTTGGTCCTTTCCTCATAGTCTTTTGGTATAGTTGGGTTATAGCCTTCATGTGAAAGCTATAGTTTAGCTTCATAGTAGGGCTGAGTACATTGGATACTTTTTCTTCCATTCCTGGGATACTTTGCTAAGGAGAATATGTT
>CAUYPK010014182.1:0-34511 GCA_963574355.1 Loris lydekkerianus
CACAGACAAGAGTGCTGTGACATCATCAGAGCTCACAGAAACCTTAAAACTCCTGGGTTTAAGCAATAATCCTCATAGCTCATCTTCCCAAGTATCTAAGTCCAAAGGTGCCTTCCAGAATATCAGGCTATTTTTTCTATCGTTAGCAGAGAGGGTATATAACTGTAGCATAGGCTGGTCTCAAGCTTTGAAGCTCAAGCAATCCTCCCACTTTGGCCTTCCAGACTGTTAGGATTATAGGCATAAGCCACCACACCTTGCTTTCTGTTGATTTTTTTTTTCCAGTGGTGCCATAGCTCATAGCAACCTCAAACTCTTGGGTTCAAGCAATTCTCTGGTCTCAGCCTCTTGAATAGCTAGGAATACAGGCACCCATCACAAATCCTGAGTATTTTTTTAATTTAAATCATAGCAGTGTACAATAATACAATTGTGAGGTATAATGTGCTGGATCTATATACCGTCTGAAATATTTTCACTGAACTGGTTAACATAACCCTCAAGGCATTTTCTTAATTATTGTGTTCAAACCCTTGCACACATCACTTAGTAAACTTCACCTACATCCTTCCAAGATGCACCTTAGGTGTGAACTCACCAATCACTCTCCCTCCTCCCTTACTCCCTCTCCCTTCCTTTGCCCTGCCTCCTTCCCCATATTCTTGTACTGAGATCGGGTTGTAACCTTCGTATGAAACCTATAAATTAGAACAAGTGATCTCAGGCTGGGCAAGGGACTTGAAGGGAAACATCTCTGAAGAAGACAGGTGCACAGCCTACAGACACATGAAAAAATGCTCGTCATCCTTAATCATCAGAGAAATGCAAATCAAAACTACTTTAAGATATCATCTAACTCCAGTAAGATTAGCCCACTGTTGGCACAGATGTGGAGAAAAGGGCACACTTCTGCACTGCTGGTGGGAATGCAAACTAATACAGTCCTTTTGGAAAGATGTTTGGAGAAGACTTAGAGATCTAAAAATAGATCTGCCATTCCATCCTATAATTCCTCTACTAGGTATATATCCAGAAGACCAAAAATCACACTTTAACAAAGATATTTATACCAGAATGTTTATTGAAGCCCAATTCATAATTGCTAAGTCATGGAAAAAACCCAAGTGCCCATTGACTCATGAATGAATTAATAAATTGTAGTATTTATACACCATGGAATATTATGCAGCCGTAAAGAAAGATGGAGACTTTACCTCTTTCACGTTTATATGAATGGAGCTGGAAAATATTCTTCTTAGCACGGTATCCCAAGAATGGAAGAAAAAGTACCCAATGTACTCAGCCCTAATAAGCCAGCATTTTAAATGGGGCATATTAAAGGGTGCATATCCCATAACCTGGGTGTCCCATGACTCAGTGTGTGATTTTACCTGCAGACAAATGACCATGATTCTAGTTCTAGACTTACTGGCCATTTTGAAGCAGAAAGAGACATACAGAAGCCTAATGGGATACAGAGAAATATATAGATACCTAGTCCACAAAAGAATAAATAGTAATAAAAACGTGTAAATTTAAAAAAAATTGTAAATGGTAGGCAAAAAATGGCATAGATAGAAAATATCATAAGAAATCTGGAAGCAAGAGAGATTGAAGTTACACCCACATGGAAAATGAGACAACAGTTTGAGGATATTTGGATGTAACAGTCATTATAAACAATGGCAAAGTGTCCGGTAGCATGGACATTATCTTTTTTTTTTTTTTTTTTTTTTGTAAGAAAGAGCTAACAAGTTGTTTATTAAGCTTTGTAACTGGGAGATCTGATGTAGCTCATTGAGCCAGAGAGATCAAAAACATCTTCACAGGGGAGGTGGATCTGCTTGCTCCTTGCAGGACAGAAAGGCAAAGAATCACATGGTCTACTGAGCAAGACTGTGGAAGCTGGAAAGCACAAAAACTATTAGTGACAAATGATAAAATCTGGCATTGACTTGTGAATAACAAAGTGATCATTTTACCTGGATAAAACCATGTAAGTTTCTCAACTCAGTGAGATAGGTTCTTTTTTTTTTTCTGGCAGTTTTTGGCCGGGACCAGGTTTGAACCTGCCACCTCCAGTATATGGGGCTGGCACCCTACTCCTTTGAGCCACAAGCACCGCCCAATGTGAGATAGATTCTTCACCTTCACTTTATAGACATGAAAACTGAGCCAGAATGAGGTTAAGCAACTTGTTAAAAAAGTGGACCTGTGATTGGAGTTCCCAACTTTGCTTCTTTACTATGTTATATATCGTAGGACAGACTGAACTGAAATGAAGGCTCTTGTAGGGGACATTCCAGAAGTAGGGATGGAAAGGTAGGATGAGGTGAATGGTTGGGACAACCTTAAATGCCAGGCGGAAGAGTTTGGGCAAAATGCAAAGACATAAAGTCTGCTGTCAGGTTTCTAATATCTTGTCAGGAGAGATAACCATTAACAGTGTGTAGCAAAGGTAGATTGCACACAAACATAGTTGAACAGACATAGAACAGACAACACAAACAAAGGTCACTCGATGTGAATTAAAAACTAGAGAAAGACGTTCTACCCACGCCTTAGAAGGTCTTAGATTTTAAAATGATGTATTCCATATTCTAAATTGGCTACAGAGACACAGGGAAGCTGGTTTCCAAACACATGTCAGCAGCATTTAGATGTTATCTTCTCCCTATCCACTGATGTAAGGCTGGTTTGATTAAGACGTATTAAAATGACATTTTGATGTCCAACTAGGGTATCTTTATTCTAATCTTAAATGTCGCAGTCCATTTGATGGAAGAATAGAAATTTATATCTAGCAATGGAAAAAAAATCACTGTGTATTTTAACAAAAATGCAATCTTGTTTCCTAGTGGTTCAAAATTCTTGATTTTCATAAATACAAGTAAACTCTGTGGATTACCCTACAGAATATTTGGTATTAAGAGTTTTTCACACAACCCTACTACAGGTAACCTTTTACTGAATTTCTTATAGAGATCGGAGGAGGGCGGTGCCTGTGGCTCAAAGGAGTAGAGCGCCAACCCCATATGCTGGAGGTAGCGGGTTCAAACCCAGCCCCAGCCAAAAACTGAAAAAAAAAAAAAAAAAAAAAAAGAGAGAGAGAGAGAGAGAGAGAGAGAGAAAGATCGGAGGAAATGGTGGACCATCTTGCTCTGTCTTTTCTCTCCATTCTGAAAACACATACTGCATCCTTGTAGAGACAGAAGAAGGGAGATTCTAGGGTAATCTTTCCCTAGATCTGCATATTCCTAATCATGTGTGGGCTATTCTTGCTGGAAATTTCTGACCATAGTTCTTAAAAGGAGCAAATGGATCATCTCTCTAAGACTATTTTCTGATAGCTCTCTTGCAATGGAGACTTTGATTGTTTTGCTCACAGTGGGGTATTTTTGTTGTTGGCTTTTTTACTGCAGTAGCATCTTGGGGGGGGGGGAACACACTCAACCTCTAACTTACTGAATTTTGGAAACTCAAAATAGTATAGTGAGAAGATTTGTAATTATACCTATCTCTCAGGGAATAATGACTTAATTAATATACCCTTCAGGAGACTTTGCACTGTGGGGAGCACACAGCTGCATCTGCTGATGGAAATTAAGGTGTCTTGAAGTGCCGAAACCTGAGCGTTTTGATTGTGTGTGTGTGTTTTAAATGTTTAATAGAGCTTTTTTCCCCTTTCTTTTCATTTAATTTGTGCACGGGAATGGGCTCCTCTCTTTCATCAGCTTGATGATGATAAAGGGTGAAGAGGACACACACACATGCAGAAAGTTGAAACTCTAAAGTTACTAATGACAAAAAATAACGCTAGCTGGATATTCACGGCCCAAGGCTATTTCAAAGCATGCCTGTTGTTATATTTGTTCTATTTTGCTAAATTATGCAGCCTAAGAGTATTTGAAAATTGTTTGGAGTTAGATTTTTATTTTTACTGACACCACCTACATGAATTCTTATGGGCCATATAAGTCTTTCTTTTCTCCCCTCAGCTCCTTAGAACTCATGTGTGTTTCTTATCCCTTCCTCCATTTAAAAACAGTGACTCTATCACATTTGACTTGGAGGTTCCTTTTGCTTATTAGAAGGGAGAGCTTCTCTGCTTGATCCATGTGAGCTTCCACCAGGAAAACTCAGATGTCAGTGATGCTGAATGAGACCTTTGGTCCTTTCCAATGCAGGGAAACAGAGCTGAAGCGTCTCTGCTGAGGTCTAGGCAGCATTTGGTGGGCACCACATGTTCTAGAACTCTCTCTCTTTTGCCTCTCTCCTTTTCTGTCTTTCTCATGTGTGTACTGCCTTCCATTTTCTTTCTTTATATAAACTTTTTTTGAAAAAGTAAATCTGTATGTGTATGAATGATTTTGCCTATTAGGTAAAATTTATGTGCCTGGGACCTGGGTGACAAGAAGCCAGGAAAAGCCCAATTTAGTAATTTGGTAAAAACTAAAAGAAGTGTGGTTAGATACAAAATTACTTAAACAAAGGGTACGATGTCTACAAAAGTTAACAAAGACCGTGAAGAAGGAGGCTCAAAGCACAATTTTGTTGTCTTGTTGCTGTTGGGTGTGGATGTTCATTTTGTTGTGTTTTATAAGCTTAGAAAAGATCTAACAATTCAGTGATTGCACTTTCAGTTTTCTTAACCAAAAGGATGATTGAGGACATGTAGAACAGCATGAGTGGGAATGACCTCCAATCCAGTTTTACAGAATCCTGTAAAAGCCATTGCCAGTGATTCATAGGATGTCACGTGGAACATCTTTAAGGATCATATTCAGAAATCCAAAACAAAACGTGAATATGCCCGAGATCTTCTGAAACATCATGGGCTACTCGAAGAGATTTAAACATCTGAATGTGCATCCATTGAGTCATAAATGTGACAAGGGAATAAATGTAAAGTTCAGGAATTAGCAAGTGATGAGTTTGATGCAGAGGGGCAGCATGCCCTCAGAAGTCAGAGGCTGGAGCTGGAACATCAACCCTGCCAGTCACTGGCTGTATGAAAGAAGCTGCTCAGAACTATGAACCCCCCTGTGGCACAAAAATTTACCCAAATACTGTGTTGAAAGGATTGACTGAAGTTTAGCTTGGTAAAACACATCAGTTTAGCCACCTGTATTAGGTCATGTCCCTGAAGGTGACCTCAGCCCACCTACAGCGTCTTTGCTCAATAAAATGCAGTGCTTCCAACTGCAAAATATATTGTGTCCAACCTATTAGCCAAATCATTTTCAGAAATTGTCTGCTTGCTCCTGTAATCTTCCATTTCCCCTAATCTCTTTTTGGTTCCCTCTAGCCCACAACCCCATTTTGGTTGGTCCTTTTCCACTCACCCATATCCTCTCTCCATTACCTATATGTTATTGTTTTTTTTGTTTTTTTGTTTTTTTTTTTTTTTTTAATGAGTACATCATAAAACAGTGCATAGAGCATTAATTTATTGTTGCAAGATGATAAAATAAGGATTTCTAAACAGTTGCCAGAGAAGGAAATTTACCAGAGGCTCAGGCACTGCCTCCAATAACAACAACAAAACAAACCCAAAAATATTAGTGGCTTAAAACAACACTTGTACTATGCGGCTATTGTGAATCAGCAGGGAAGCTTTGCTCATCACAGTTGCCCAGGAGCCTGGGATGAAGACAGCATCAAAACTAATGCTGGTCACAATGCCAGATGTAAAAGAACTCCAGAGGGTTTCACACTGGGGAATTAAATGATCTAAGTAAAGAAATAAAACATGTCAGTTCTCACAGCTCATTGGTCAGGTCTAGTCACGCGTCTCATCTGTCCAACAGAGTGCAGTAAATTATAATCCTCTCGAGAAACTGGGAATGAAACAATTAGAAGAGATTGTGAGTGGCATTGAAGATACCACTATGACTGTCAATATTCAGTCCACTCAGTGTTTTCTTAGGGAGACAACTCCAAAGTCTTATCTGGTCAGGGCATAAAATTTGAAGTCTGGCCCATAATTTCTGGATAGTAGCCAGGTGATCTCTTTATCAGGTCTGGATGTAGCTCCTTTTGATCTTCCAGCCAACCGGGGGAAAAAAAAAAAAAAAAAAAGATTATCTTTTCCCCTCACACCTAGTACAGAATGGTAGAAGAGGGGCAAGGTGTCTATAAGATTCCCATTTGGAAAGAAGTAACTGTGTTTACATCCATTCTGCAATTTTACTGCAACTCCTCATCCCCTGGGAGAGAGGAAAACAGCTTGGTTAGGTTCTGACTTGGGTCCTGGGGAGGGGTTCTCCAGTCCATTCTTCTTTATGGCCCTTGGCTCCCCCCAATCCTTCCCCATATATTACTTTATTTGGATACATCTGTACTGTAGAATGCACCCTGTTCAAGGTTAAGAAGCATTCTTAGCCGGAAATGTTATCTTACTGTTATTTGGAGTTTATCTCAGTTTATACTGGAGTCTCTCTCCCTTACTGCAGCAGACTAAATACTATCTATCTTGTCACCTTTAACAAGTGGCCATTGCTATTTCTCTTTGACAGTTTGCTTTTATGCCTCATTTTTCCGCCTCTAATGTGGTGATACTTATAATACCTTCTTCACAGGGTTGTCATAAAAATTAAATGAATAAATATGCGTAATAGGCCATGTAAGTGTTCATTAAAGTAAATTTAATTTTTTTCCAGGAAACTTGTAAAACCTCTATCAATATAGAAATTTAAATTTGAATATGACTTATTGGAAAAGATTCCATATTGGCTTATAGTGATCTTCTGGCCTCAGTCTACTATTCCAATGTCATAGTTCAATGTCACATGTAGTGACTCTTCCTCTCAATTATACTCTGGTTTCTACCTATAATGCTCCTCTCTCCCCCTCTCTGACTTGGCAGCATCATGTGCCATGTTCAGAGTCTTGCTCAGTGTAACTTTCCCTATGAAATCACAAAGGCCCTTTCCCTAAGGTACTGACCCTTCCTTCTGATCACATCTCTGTTATGACACTCAGTGCAGTGTGTGCACATCTTTTCTCTTCTTTATTCTTGTATTTCACATACATTTAAAATTTTTCCACCAAACTTATAAGGTGTGTTTATACACATTATCTAATTTAATACTTATAACAATTCTATTAAATATATTTCATTTCCAATTAAATATATAATGAAACAAAATTTTGAGTAATACCTATGTGCACAAGTTCACCTAGCTTACAGGTAATGAGGCCAGAACTTATCTCCAGTTACTCCATCCGGTAGTCTTAATTACTTTTTATTTATTTATTTATTTATTTATTTATTTATTTATTGAGACAGAGTCTCAAGCTGTCACCCTAGGTAGAGTGCCATGGCATCACAGCTCACAGCAACGTCAAACTCTTGGGCTTAAGCTATTGCTTGCCTCAGCCTCCCAAGCAGCTGGGGCTACAGGTGTTCATCATAATGCCTGGGTATTTTGTTGTTGTTGTTGTTGTTATTGTTGTTGCAGTTGTCTTTGTTGCTTTAGTTGGCCTGGACTGGGTTTCAACCCACCAGCCTCTGTGTATGTGGCTGGCGCCCTATTCACTGAGCTATGGGTGCTGCCCTTCATTACATTTTAGAGGAGAGCTCTCTGGTCAATTATTTAATTATTTGGAAGCTATGTAAAATGAGATCATGACAGGCACTTCAGAAGGATATTGTGACATGCCATGGAATATATAAAGCGTCCTGAAGAGTGTGTGTGTCATAGAAAACATTTAACAATGTTTTCACTCTAACTTTTATGAACAAAACTAAATGATGTTTTTAACAATAAAAGTTAAAGGTAGATATAATAAAGATAGCTTGTTATTAATATCATTTGAAAATTACCAGTATGGATTAGTGTATGGCATATAGATTGGACACACCTTCCTTTACTTAAGTGTGGGGTTCCATGATGATCTGCTGAGCTCCTACACAATCTCAAGGACCTTGAGTATTTTCCTTCTCTCTTTTTATGATAGGAAAACTCAAGGCGTGAATTAGAATGTCTAGCTGTTGTATTAAACAATCAAGAAATGTTGGTAATTAATTCAACAATGAAAATAAATTTTAGAAAATAATTTAAGGAGGAAGGACTGTAATTCAGTTCAACTTGTGATAATTAGTGGTAATAGTAATTCCATTCAATTATTTTAATAGTAAAATATATTGAACTCTGTGCTAAAATTTTATATTCACAAATATATTTTATCATCACAAAAATATATGTAAGCAATATATAATAATAATATAAATACCATTATAAATAAAAAAATACCATTTTTTTCTGTGAGAAAGATTGTATAACTTTCCCAATGCCAGGAATTCAGCAAGTGGCAGAATAAAAATGCGTACCCAAATTGTGACTCTAAGGAGAAAATTCTCAAAACCATCTATACAAAAAGACATGATAGTAAAGATGAAATTCTGGAGAGAAAGAAGGAAATCAAAAACTAAAACAAAAAATCATTGATAAATCAGAGATTAATATATGTGTAAAATTCTTACTTTAAAACTTTCCATAAATTTGAAAAAAAAGTAAAAATCTTCCAATTTATACTTCTATAAACTTAGATACATCCAAGCTAGTCTCTGCCTAACTAGTGTACCAAGAAGTGAAACCATAACAAAATAGTTAACTCTATTTTGGAATCTCTATCACTTGATAGATAATTCATATGGTTTGAAAAATACATATTTTTCTTTGCTTTCCAATACCAATTTTTTGTATTTTCAAAACATGATACATTTCTCTGAAACTTATGTTCAATGACATTTGAAATAATATGAACACTTAAATAAAGGGATTTGGAGTTTATACTAGAGTGATGGTGTGGCTCATGCTTTAATATCCATAATACATGCATAAAAGAATATATATTTTCATAGTATGGACCCTAGAGACACTAATGAGCCCAGTATTTGTCATCTAACAAAAACATTAAATTAAAGTTAGTAAAATTTTAGAGAGAACCCCATTTGATTTGCTGAAGCGGCAGAGGAGTGTAGTAAATTACAACCATAACCTTTACACTTACACAGACTCCCATAAGTACTGTCTGAATGAACTGGAGTATATTGCTTTGTCTTTATCTCAGTGGTATCTTCATCTGGGTACTTGAGGGGCTGATGGACAGACAAATTACAAGAGTTTTCTAATGACTAAATCAGATAATACAATCAACTATCTTTAACACTCACTACATGATAGACAAGTATTAGTATAAAATGGTCATCTGCATAGATTAGAAAATAAAATATTCAAATCATAAGTACTAATTAATAATTTAACATTTCAGCTCATAATGCAAGTCGCAGCCTTCCCTAAAGATGTTCATAACATATTTGAAATGCTGAAATTTATACACTTAAAGTAATTTTTCTTACTTTTAAACTATATATAAGCAATAAAGATCAATTTATCAGATTTGCCTTTGTTGGGCACAGCACAAGTATGTTAAAGAAGAACTGACACATTGTAAGTTTCCAAACTTCAATAATAAAGAAGGAAACTTATTTGCTTTTTAAATAACCTAGTGTGTTTGGAATCCAAGAAACTCTGGAGTATTGAGCCAGCTTTTCAGATTAAATGACAAACCACAAGTCTGTTTCCCAGCAGGGGAGTTGCCCTTGGTTTCTGTAGACTGTGAATGAGTGTCCAAATGTCTAGGAGAGAGAAGATTTAGAAATTGAAATAGGGTCTCTTGGCACATGGCTCTGCAAATATGTGTTGGTGAAAAGAGGATGTGCTGGTTGGATACCAAGATACCCTGTGTGATGACAGTTCCCTTGGTGAAATCCACCATTGGCTGGACCGCAGCCCTACAGGCTCTGGAACTCAGAATTGTCAATACTCTTATTTGATGGGAATTTTAGATGCCAGTACATGCTAACAAAGCTCATGAGACCAATGTGTAAGACAAAAGTGCCAACCAAATAATTCACGATAAACAGAAACAGAGCTGCAAAAGATGCTGGCATATTGCATAGAAGACAGCAAAACATTCTCTCCCTAGTGAGAGATTATATTTATGGGAAGACAAATATGATATTTGCTACTTTAATATCCAATTGCCCCACTTTATTTATTCAACTCTAAGTTCAGGAGAAACATGACCCTCCAGGTAACCCCTTTTGTGTAGCTCATCCATACATTAAATGCACACATATTGTATAGTTGGTTGTATTTAAAATTCTTACCAGTTGTCCTATGAATGGATTTGATGAATAAAATCTGAGAAAGAAGTTACTGAAAGCAATGCTTTCTGCACTGAAGATGAGGTAGTAGATATAAGAACACCCAGTCTACTCCAAAAGATTTAAGTTATATAATGGGACTGGCAGAGAAACAAATTCTGTAACCTGAAAAATTCTATAACCCTAACACAAACCACATCAGTATTAACGCTACACTGTTTTTGTTTGGGCTGTTCTGATGGAGAGAGAAATAACATCTCTCCATTGTGCTATCAATACTTTGGCCTATGTTAAAAATAGCCAAGTTAGGGCAGACATGGTGTGTCACACCTGTAATCCTAGTACTCTGGGAAGCCAAGGCAGGAGGATTGATATTGAGCTGGAGCTCAAGAGTTTCAGACCATCCAGAGAAAAAGCAAAATCCTGTTTCTACTCAAAATAAAAAATATAAGCCATGGTGATTGTGGGCCCCTGTTGTGCCAGATACTTGGGAGGCTGAGGCAGGAGGATTGCTTGAACTCAGGAGTTTGAAGTTGCTGTCAGCTAAGCTGGTGCCTTTTAGTCCAGGTGGGTAAGACTCTGTCTTAAAAAAAAAAAAAAAAAAAAAAGCCAAATTAGTTTCTTAATAGTCACATTGACACTTTCCCAAGTTATCAAGGCAGTGACCTCCTGTCCATATCATATACTATCTGTACCAATAATAAGTGCAATAGAAATTGAGAGAAGTTTGCAGTCAATGAATTTAGGAAGAATCAGGGCTGAATCTATAGAGATATTTGACAAGGGAGGCCATGTCAACCAATGGCCAAGGAGGAAATCAGCTTGGCAAACAGAGAAAAGAGTACGGAGCCTATTATGAATCTGAAGCATTAAGTTTAATAAAGTCACATAAATAGGGAGGAGCATGCTGACTATTGGCTAGATGATTTGATTTACTAAGGTGTTGTTTTTCCATAATCCTGACACACTTCCCGGAAGCACATGCAATGAAGGAATTAAAAAGTCCATCACTGATTCTCCAGATTCTTTTTTTTTAATTATTATTATTAAATCATAGCTGTGTACATTAATGTGATCATGGGGCACCATACAATGGTTTTATAAACAGTTTGACACAATTTCAATTTCATCACACTGGTTAACATAGCCTTCCTGGCATTTTCTTTTCTTTTTTTTTTTTTTTTTTTTTAATTGTTGGGGATTCATTGAGGGTACAATAAGCCAGGTTACACTGATTGCATTTGTTAGGTAAAGTCCCTCTTGCAAAAATAACCATCTTAACCAAGCCTGAAAGCAGACATTCTCCTCTAATTGAAGCTGAACAGAGAAGAGTGTCACTCGGGGTGAGCTGCTCAGGAGCACAGGGTCCCCAGAGAAGAGTGATGGAGTCAGGAACCTAGAGGAAGGGACACTGTTTAACCTGCAGAGTTAAAGAAGACTAGCTGAGGGGAGCCGCCCAAGGAGGAACACCAGCAGCACCGGGACCCTTCTGGGGGTCCTGGGCCTGGCTCACGCCCTCCCCCCCTTGTGTTGACCCCACGTTGCTCCCCATAACCCAGAGCCTTCTAGACGATCCTCCAGGTTGCAGGCACTGCCTGTCCACACAGTCCCTGCCCACTTCTGAGCGCTGATCCTTGGGCCTACCCTCCCTAGGACACACCATGGCCCTGATGCCCATGGCCCTAGACCAGAGAGTGGGCTGGCAGTTGCTGCCTGCTAAGTGGTGACAGAACCTACGTGTTAGGTGGAACGTCCACACGTGTATACACAGAGGTCCTTGTGGAGTTTGCCAAACTGCAGGTGGGAAGCAAAGCAGGGCAGGCATAGCCAGAGCCAGCTCTACGTGCTCTGGTATGAGACCTGGAACATCTGAGTGTTCTGAATACAAATCTGGCCTTCTAGGTTGTCATGAAGGTAAGTAAAATAAGAAGACAAAATTTATTTTATATTAGTTTTTTAGCTTTATAACTTCTAGATATAAATAACATGAATAATTAAATATTCCTAATTTCTAACTGCGGCACATGGTTGTACCTTACACCTTTGCCCTGGGCCCTGTAGAAGGGAGGGGTGGTCTGAGCTGAAGCCTTGGAGAAGGAGGTTCTAACAGCCGGGACTGCCATCAGCGGCATGGGCTACAAGGAAGCAGCGTGGGATCGTCCACTGGGTGAGAAACCCTAGGGGTTGGTGTGAAGACCCCTCCCAGCTGGGAGACTGCACTAACCCACAGCAGTCTCCATTTCCAAGCAAAAGACAGCAGAAACAAAACAGACTTTTTGAATCTGTGCTTCTCACCTTCCAGAAAAAGGTCACATTTTGAGTTCCTGGCCCTGACTTCACACTTCTCCAGACATCAGGAGCCTCCAGGGGAGCTGAAATTAACCACGGAAAAGTTCTGGGGTCATAATGTGTATGTATGTAGAGCAAGACACACCGCGCTTTCCTACAATTGTCAGGGACATGACGATGACCTGTCCTACCTGCAGTGTCCCCCTGCCCTTTCCACTCTGTGATTCCTACTCACTTGTCCAGAGCCACTCTGCTCCTCCTCAGTAGGTGTACACAGTAGGTGCTTTATAAAATAAAGAGCAGCCACCTCTGTACAGGAAACTGAAAACCTTTATAAACATCAAGCTTTTTTAGAGCTTCTAGAAGCCACCAAAGAATTCTGGAATAATTTGTCAGCTGGACCAATTCTAGGAGGTGAGTTGGGTGGGTTTCCCACGTTGTGACTTTCCAGGCAGCAGGTCGTTGCTACTTTTGCAACCCATGTGAAGGCTGCACTTGAGGTACACTAACATCCTCCTGTGATTTCCTAGGGCTAGCCTTGTTTCTGGAGTGGCAGCCTGGGAACACATCCTTGTCCCCTACACTGGGAAGCCCTCACCCCTCTCTTCCCAGCTCCTGCCGGCCTGGGGGGCTGCCCCCTGGGGCTTCCTTCTTCTATGACATCCCCAGGGTCGGGGGCTCTGACTCATCTGGCTACAAAACGCTAACATCTAGTTCAGGGCCTAGCATTTCCTGAAAGTTCCACAAACCCTCTTAAAAGAATAAAAAGCAAACTAAAAAAGAACCCACAAAACAACCTGCTTAAATGTCCTAACCTTTTCTTAGCTCTATCCTTTGATCAGAAATAACTGCAAACTGATTGATTTTGCATCTGAATCTGTCCTTGCTCAATTAATTTATCATGAGCAGGGGTCAGTTTTTCAAGGCAAACCAACTCTGAGTACCTCCATATGAAACTGACATTTAGAAGGATCACTAGGTGCCAACCCAGTTCCAAATATTTTACAAAAATTAACTCACAAATCCTCTATGAGGCACTAACTCAGTAAACAACTCTATGAGGCAGTTATTATTATTTATATCATTCTCTAAATAAGGAAACTAAGGCTCAGAGAGATTAATTGTTCAAAATTATCCAGTTATAAGTAAAAGTGAAGCCAAGATTTGAACCCAGAGTGGCCAGGGTCTTAGTCATTGCATTAGTTCGTTTTAGAAAATGAATGGTCAATGGAAGGCTTGGCTTGTATGATAAGTTCAACAAAATTCTCATTAAAAAAAAGTCGCTGTGACTGAAAAACCATAAAATCGATACAATTTATTTTAAAATCTTAAAGAGGTACACATTTTATCAATTGTTAAAAATACTATGAAGTGAACTTTTGTGTAATATTCTGCATTCTACATGGAATCAAATTTTCTACCATGAGTTTTGTCATGGTATGACTTTCACGAGAATAGAACAATGAAAATTAGTCAAAAAGGAATTGACAACATTCCTAAACTGTGAGATATAGAGCAGGCTTTAATTTGCTGAAGATATAGATGACACAACTTTAGCACACCCAGGAAGACAAATAAGAAACATACAGGCATTAAAGTCCTTCTGCCATAAACCCAAACAGGCTACTTCACGTTCAAATCCAGCCTTAAAAACATCTCCATCTCTCTGTTAGTTTGTGAATGTGCTATCATTCCATCTCAGCTTTCTGAAAACAAAACTCTAGCATCTCTTATATGACTTCTATTTTTTAATATAAATTCTGTATCCTAAAATGGTTTTAAAATTTCAGCTGCTAAATGTGAAAAAGCATAACAGCAAATTGTCCCCAAATTGCCAAAATTTAACAAAATTAATAAAGTGTTTTGCCTTGTTTCAAATATTAATTTTTTGTTTGTGAAAGGACAAATATTTATTTGTGAAAGTACAAATATGAAAGGACATGTCATTTGTGATTCGATTCAAAACATCTGTTTGAGAGTATTATTTTGGAACATAAACAATTACGTTGAAATGAATTTACAAAAGAAAAAAAAAAGAACCAAAGCAGACAGATAGTATTATAAAAAAAAAAAATTAATTTCAGATTAATATGAGGGTGCAAATGCTTAGATGACATTGATTGCATGTGTTAGGTAAGGTTGGAATTGTAACTGAACCCTTCGCCCAGGGGGTGTGCTGTAAACTCCTACCTTGTGCATGTGAGGGGAGAGCTTGCCAAGTCCTCTCTCTTCTCCCTTTTCCCCTTTCCTTTATCTTCCCTCAAACTTGATTTTAATTGTGTTTTTCTCTCATGAGGCCATGTAGTTGCTTATCTACTGGTTTCATATTAGTATTAAATACATTAGATACTTGCTTTTCAATTCTTACGATACTTTACTAAGAAGACTATTCTCCAACTCTATCCAGGTTAATACAAAAGATGTAAAGTCTCCATATTTTTTATGGCTGAAAATATTCCACACTATACATACACCACAGTTTATTAACCCATTCATATGTAGATGGACACTTAGGTTGGTTCTAGGACTTGCTGTTGTGAATTGAGCTGCAATAAATATTCTAGTGCAAAATGTCCTTATGGTAAAATGATTTTTTTTTTTCTTCTGGGTAGTTGCCTAGTAATGAGCTTACTGGGTCAGAAAGAAAGCCTACTTTTAGTTCTTTGAGGATTCTCCACACTTCTTTCTATAGAGTCTATATTAGTTTGCAATACCACTAGCAGTGTACAAGTGTTCCCTTCTCTCCGCATCCACACCAGCATCTGCAGCTTTGGGACTTTGGGCTAATATCACTAAGATAAGGGGATATCTCATTTTTGATTTGCATTTCTCTAATGATTAGGGACAATGAGCATTTTTTCATGTGTTTGTTAGCCATTCATCTGTCTTCTTCAGAGAAGGCTCTATTCAAGTCTCTTGTCCACTTATAAAAGAGATTGTTTGCTCTTTGCTTGTTGATTAGTTTGAGTTCTCTCTAGATTCTAGAATAAAACACAACTAAGGAATATGCCATATTCCTCTCAAGAACAGGGCCTTCTCCAGCAAGGATTCTTGAAGAGTCTGCCTCCACTGGGAAAAATTATTGGCATCTCGGTATGTATAAGGGTTGGCAGGGGCCTTCAGGGAATATGAGAAGTAAGCTGGGCTTGATTAAGAAATCCCAGATGTTAATTCTGCTAAACAGCCTTCACCAGCACCAAATTAGAGTCACTGCTTTAAAATGGCCCTCCCAGGATGAAACTGAAAGAGTTCTGCCAGCCTCTATGTACACATAATAAGATGGAATGAAGTATAATGCAGGCATATAATCCTTCCTTTGGCATCAAAATAGCCAGAACTTGAATCAACATGATCTTGAAATTGTAATAACTACACTGAGGAAAGAACAAATGAAAGGGAGCTCTGGGCCAGACTGTGGACATGTTAGGCCTAGACTAAGGTGGAAAAATACCAGTTAACTCCTGGCAAATTTCTGGGCCACAGGCCCTCAACAAAATATAGTAAGTCTGGTTCACTCCAAAGATAAATGGGAAAGTACCCACTGACTTCTTGCTTGACTAATTCCCCTGAGAAATGGACTAAGTACCAACTGTCAGCAGACTGACCTTTGAGAAATACCAGGTGAGGAAAGTACTGAAACAAAGATGTATGGCGAACTGCTAAATTCTGCTTTTGTACGCTGCTTGCTAACCAGGTATCCAGATGCACCTGAGCAGCCTGTGTGCCAACCAGCATGCAGACCAAGCCTTAAAAACCCAATCCCTTAAGCAGTCGGGGCTGCTGTCCGAACCCCTGGGTTAGCTGTGAGGCAGTCGCTGGCCCGCTTTTAAATAAAGGACTCTTCTGTTAATTTGGCTAGTGTGATGGTATGGGCTTTGAGAATTCCTGGACATAACAGATATGTTATGTCTTCTGACAGCGTGCTGGACAGTGCTCACCATGTGCAGAGCCTGGAACAAACTTACTAGTAATGACTAAGGGGCAAATATCACTGCACCTCCAAACATGGCCTTGAAGTTGTTTAGTATGAGACCAATGTTTTCCTTGGCATTGACATTTCTATTTGTCTCTAGTCCTGAATTAAATAAATGTCTACACTAATTTACACAGCCCCAGATCCAGTGTGAATCTGGCAATAGCTTCAGTAACCATTTGGGGAAAGTGAAAGATAAGAAGGGACTGTGCCGTGGAAATCACACTGATGTCAAATGTTTGAGGGTGAGGTCTTCCTACACACTTCTCTTTAGGCGTTTAGTCTAATTTTTTAGATGCTATTCCTCTTAGATTTTTTTTTTTTTTTTTTTTTGTACAACCAAAGGCTCTCAGGAAAGCCAACCCATCTCCTGAGCCTTAGATCACTGAGGCAAACATCAGGGAGCTGAACATACCGGCCTCCATTGTGGTGAAGTCCTGACCCCTCCATTCACTCCACTTCCAGAAGTGGTCGGCGTCAGCACAGCGGACTCGGGCAGTATACGCTGTGTCTGGTTCCAGTTCACTCAAAAGGTACCTGCCATTCACCTTGACGGAAACATTGTGCTGCTTGATCAAAAGAGAGAAGAAAGAAAAAAAGAAAAAAGAAGGCAGATGTATTGGTGAGCATGTCTCACTTGCAAAGCCAAACCAGGACAATGCAAATATTGATTTGGAGTAGGAACAGTTCCTTGGAGGGAAAAACAATTCTAAGGCCCTCTTCCCAACTCCAAAAGTCTATGATTAATTTCATAGCCCTTTTAAAACAGATGACCCACGTCCTTTAAACCCACACAGAAATAAGAGTTTAAACTGATTTCATTCAGTCATCTCCTTGTTCAGGACATAAAAGGATTTTTGAAAATAGCAAATAGAAAATTAACACATGCTCTTACTTGTATCATTTGTCTTTCACCATAGACTTCAATCTCACACAAAAGTGTGAAGTCAACCCCAAGGGAGTGTACCTTCCAGGTCAGGACAGCATTTGTGGCACTTACATTTTCAAATTTGACACTAAAGGGACTCATTGGATGAACTGCCAGGAAAAGAAAAAGAAACAAAGAAAAAAAATTCACACATAGATCCAAAAGACTTTAGTAAGTAGGCAGTTCATTTCTTCATTTATTTGTTCAATACCTATCTTTTGTTCACATTTGAGAAAATTACTAACAAGACCAGACTTACAGGCAGATAAGAGTAAGCCAACAACACAGCCTTTCTCTCTCAATGATTCTATCAGACACATTGAACAAAATTCAGAAAGAAAAACTAAACACAAGTGGAAGAATGCAGAAGGGAGTCAAAACTTGGTGGAGGGGCCTATAGGGAGAATTACAACAGATCACAGAGTCTAACCATAATGACATCCACAATGTCAAAGGTACAACACAAAATATGTAGAATGTGCTTGGAGCACAGCATCCTGAAGGGAAGGGGAGCAGCCAGACTCTGTTCAACGTCCCCCAAGAAACAGGGTATCCTTTAATGCTTTAGCCCAGTGAGTCATCTAAATCCCAGGATGGGTATTTTTTGAAGCCCCACAGCTGTGATTCAAGTGAGAAACGCAGACATGAGAGTCCATTTGTCCTGGGCTTCTTTCCTGAGCCTTGGGGGACAAGCTGACAATGACTCCTAGGCTTGTGACATTCCTTGCTGCTTTTGTATAAGCATTGGATCCATTTCATGTGTCTTCTGTGCAGGAGTGTGCCCTGTGTCACGAGACTGAGACAAGTTGGTACCCAGTGCACAGTGAACCTGCTTCACAAAGTTGGCACAGCACGAGGGTTGAAGCTGAGGAGCTATGCATGCAGATGTTTTGTTTTATTTTGTTTTTTGAGACAGAGTTTCAAGCTTTTGCCCTGGGTAGAGTGCCATGGTGTCATAGCTCACAGCAACCTCCAACTCCTGGGCTCAAGCAATCCTCTTGCCTCAGTTTTTCTATTTTTAGTAGAGACGGGGGTCTCGCTTCTGCTTAGGCTGGTCTGGAACTCCTGAGCTCAAGCAACCCACCCGCCTCAGCCTCCCAGAGTGCTAGGATTATAGGCAGGAGCCAGCACACCCAGCCAGCTGGATATTTTATGGAAAAAGAGGAGAGAGAAGAGAGACCTCTCTCTCTCTCACTGTCTCTCTCTCTCTCACACGTACCCTGAGGATGAGGGTGAGGTGGCTGCATAGACTAAGGCAGAGAAAATAATGTGGAGACCAGAAAACTCAGGGCTGTTGGGTGAGGCCCAGAGCTCAGGAAGTGGGTGCTCAGATGCTCGCTGAGGCCACTGAGAAGGCATGAGAACACGTCCTCTAACTATCCTTAAGATGTCTGAGAAGAAACAAAATGTACGGTGCAGGGACCTTAACAGAGAGGGTGACTCAGGATCCACGGCACAGACTAGGATACCTGTTCAGAGTTTCCTGCAGCTTGGCTATTTGACAAAGGGACGTTGCAGATTCAAATGGTGCAGTTAGGGGAGGAGCCCAAGTCTCTGGTCCCCTAAACTCTTGTCAAGAGGAGAATTCAGGTATTTCTGGGGTTCCTGGACACTGGAGACCACATGGCAATGTCTCCTGGTCACTTTAGGGGGGCTTAGGACAAACACAGTGACCTGTGGTGTTTCTGTGCTGGGGTCTACACTGACGTTGTGGCTGCTTGTGGGGTCTACACTGACGTTGTGGCTGCTTGTGACACGGGACATCACCTCTATGAGGGGCTTTGGCCCCTCACAGCCAAGAATTCGAGCCGTAACAGTGGAGCAGATACATTACTGCCTGCTGTCTCTGCCACCCAAGCCCCAGGGGGTCGCCCAACAGAAGCCGTTCTGCATAGTGAGTGCAGCGTTGTACGCTGCCTTGTTAAATCAAGACTTCACATGGATCAAAATGTCACAGATAACACTATCACAAAGTAACAGCCCAGTTATGCAGCCAGAAGGGCCTCTTGGGCACACTAACAATGGACTATCACAGGCTAAATGCCAAGGCCACTCAGGCTGAAAGCCAAAAAGAAGTATCCCGGACATAGTTCATGAAAACTGAAGCTCTTTGCGGCACCCACTCATAAAAAGGAGGCCCAGAAGCTGGTAGGCATCTTTGGGTGCTGGAGACACCATGCCCCCAACCTGAGTGTCCTTTTGATCCACTTAGTGAAGGTGACCAATAAAGCCACCAACAGTTAATGGGGTCTCTACAACAACATGCCCCAGGGGCCATTCCACGAGCTGTGGTCCAGACACTGCTGTTCAGAACCTTTAGATCAGAGCCTACTAGCCTGATAAAATTACAGCTGCCCGAAGCCTCCAGACATGAGGATTGGAGTCCCTGGTGAGAAGAAATCAGACTTTCAGATTTCTAATAACTGTTTGAGGCAGCCACGAGGTACCCCTTTTATATGGCAACCCCTCGTTTGCTACTGGGCAATAGTCTCTGGAGAGTGAGCATCTTACAGCCAACTCATGTATGCTAGGACATGAATTGCCCATTCTCACTTGGTTACAAACCCCACCAGTAAAACTAGACAGGCCAAACAGAGCTCAATTATTAAATGAACTGGAACAAGTTAGGTGGTGTTTAACTGGGCCCCAGTGTTATGAGCATGGCAAAGGCTCTATGAACAAATGGCTCACAATAACCAGAAGGGACCATGCAAGCTGTAGAGGCCACTTTGGCTACTCCTGGGGCTATCTGGAGACAAAGATTCAAAACTTTGCCTGCCGATGGTGAGGTCCAGTTTACAGACAGCCCTGACAAACTAAAAGCAGATGGGATTCCTGGGGATGCCGCTGCTGTCCACCCCTAGATAGCCGTCTTTTGACCAAGACTGAACACAGCTGTTCTGCCCACTATACACCGGAGTGATGGACATGCCGGCCCCCCTACCACCACTGTCAACAGCACAGCCATCGGTCAGGAGAAAAACAACTGAGTGGACGATTAAAGACCCCCTTGGGTGGGGACAAGGAATATAGAAACTGCTTGCTGTGCGAAAGTTGTCAGAATCAAAATGGAGTCACTTGTGTTAAAAAACAAACACCCGAAAAACACAACGAAGGCCCCCCAAGGGAGGATTCCCATGCACGATAACAGAAACTATCACAAAAGACCCGGCAAATACCACAACTTTGCACAGAGGCCAGCACAACCTTATACAAAAAAAAAATTTCTTTTTTTTTTTTTTTAAGCAGGAACTCCACTTTATTGAGTCAAGCAGCCGCTTATATAGAGCGTGGGGCAGGGGCGGGGAAAGAAGGCGCGGGATGAGGTGCGTGACAGGGTCGGGCCAGTGGCATGGTACCTCGTTGGCTGTATCGAGGTAGAGGCAATTTCAGGCCGGGCCTTGCTGAGTCACTGCTACATGGAAGTAGCTCGATGGGTCTACTTCTAGTCAGGCTCGGGAAGTTGCACTAGGCCTCAGGCACATGGCAGGGCCCAACAATTCCCTCTTTTGTCAAAAAAAAAAATTTCTGCAAGGACATATGCCCAGCAGCTGTCTGTCCAACCTTGGCCGCCTTCGTTACTGATCCTGATAGCCAAGGATGATGATCTCAAAACAGTTAGGCAATCCTACTCATTTTTTTTTTTTTTTGAGACAGAGTTTCACTATGTCACCCTCAGTAGAGTGCCATGGCGTCCCTGCTCACAGCAACCTCAAACTCTTGGGCTCAAGTGATTCTTTTGCCTCAGCCTCTCAAGTAGCTGGGACTACAGGCGCCTGCCACAACGCCCAGCTATTTTTTGTTGCAGTTGTCATGGCTGGTTAGCTGGCCCGGGCCAAGTTTAAACCTGCCAACTTCAGTGTACATGGCTGGTGCCATAACCACTGTGCTACAGGCGCCAAGCTGCAATTCTACTCATTTTTTTAAAAGAAACTTTGTCTTCTGGGCAGTGCCTGTGGCTCAGAGGAGTAGAGTGCCAGCCCCATATACCGGAGGTGGCGGGTTCAAACCTAGCCTCGGCCAAAGACTGCAAAAAAAAAGAAAAAGAGAAAGAAAGAAACTTTGTCTTCCTTTACCTTCCTGAATATGGATGTAGTTACTATGGCACATGTATTCCCATTGTGATGCCCATTCCCAGACACATACCATTTTCTACACTGGATCCAAGTACGATGCCACGGGCCCTTTGCACTCATCAGTTCCTTGAGTTGCCTTTTCTGCCCTGGTGAATCTCCTCCTAGATTCATGGAATCTCTCCCTTTGCTGAGTTCTTTTTGACTTCATTCAGAATCTGATTTGGCCATAAGGCCACCTTAATAAAGGATTGTGTGTCATCCCTCTTAGGATGATAAAAGATCCTTTGCCTTTTTTGCCATAAGGATGATGTTCTTCTGCTTTGAGTTCTCTGATTTCTGTAGAATTTACACACTATCTTAGTATGTGTTTGATCTGCCTGCCTGGGGCAAAATCCCTGTGAGCACTCTGATTTTGCTTTCATTTTGGATTGGTTACTTACATCTGTAAATTATTTGGCTCTTTTATACACCATTGCTTATTTCTGAACATTTTCCAGTAGCAAAAATAAAAGTTCTAAATTGGCGATTTTCAACTGGTGTGCTCTGCAGACTGGTGTGCCCTGCAAGGATCTTAGGTGTGCTTCAAAAATTTTTAAAGATCATTAACTTATTTTTGAAAAAAGTTCAAAGCACAGTAAGTATATTTTATTCTACTCTTTTTTTTTTTATCAACATAATTTAAGTGCACCACAGAACTTTAACTATACTTTAACTATAGGTTGAAGTGTGCCATGAGATTAAAAAAGGTTGAAAAACACTATTCTAAGTGGTGGGTATGAGGTGGCCGATTAAAGCCACCATTATCACCACCTAAACATCGATCTAAATTCCTAATATTCCCTGACAGCATTTATAGGGCTTTTTTACTCTGGAGAGATTAATAAGGAACAGAATGGGATTCTCCTGGGACTTTTCCTGGGACTCCAGCTGGCTACCCCATTTTTCTGCATGCTCATTGGCTATTCATATGACTCATGTGAAATGTCCATGCTTGTTTTACGCCAAATTAAAAAACTTCAACTACAGGATTAAAATAAAATGCTAGTATGTAGAAGCTCCCAGTTCCTGTCTTTTCTTTCCTTCTGACTCTCTGCTACTCTGAATTTGCTGACTTTTTTACTCGTATTAAGATAGTCCACTGCATTAATTTCAAATGCCACTTGGAAGTTTTTCTTAGGATATTTCAGCCAAGATAAGAAAAAGAGAGAGGGCTTTCACATTACAACAGCTTCACAGCAACCAACAATCTATCTCGTACACCTAAACGTCAACCCTTTTGGAAAGGTAAATTGTAATAGTTTTGCCTGGCTAACAATCAGATAGGGTGATGGAGTTCATTAAAAGATTGATAATCTAAAAAGGAAGCAACTAGATAAAAGTTTGTAAAAGTTAAGGTCTCAGATCAAGTTAGTCAAAATCTTGAGCTCAGAGCAATAATATCAATTTGCTCTGTCCGCCACACATGAGTCAGAAAAAGCAGAAGGGAAAAAAACAAAAAACAAACAAAAAAGAAAAACCCCAAACCAGAGCAAAACAAAAAAACAAAAAAATCAAAAAACTGTAACTATCTTTTGTCAAAATGCTTCCTTACCTACGTTGACTAATCAAGCAAACCACACTGGCAAACAAAAAAAAAAAAAATTTGTTGCTGAAATTCAAGGCCACTCAGAGATTAGGTTTTTCTTATATATAATTCACAAGTCCTAGCTAAAATATAAACATTTGAATATTTAACCTCAAATTCATGTGAAACTAAAAAGAGGTCTTTAAAAATAAGATAGGTAATTTTATGAAGGCTTTGGATCAACGTTACCTATCAGGGCAAGTAAAATTCACCCAGATGAATAGGTTCCATTTTGTCAAACATATAATTTCTCCTAATTTCCTCTAATATTTGACTGCAAATCTGCAAATAAGAACAAAAACTACTTTGTTCCTAATGCCCTAAAGCTGAAGCTGGACAACTTAATGTAAATTTCAAGGGATAAGGCCCGTGTATGGGCTACACGGAAAGTCCACCCGAATGCCTGCCGCAGAGATCTGCAAACCAGGACAATAACCGCGATAAGACACGGACGGCTTCATGCGGTACGTGATTCTTTCCAACTTGACTTGACGGTATAGGACTCCCCATCATAATGAGACGCTTATTCTTATGCCTGTTGTCTTACTTTAACAAGATGATGATGTAATTAAAATTTCACAATCAGTAGCTTCTGCTGGTAACTTGACAAAACCTGGCCCAAGAGACCCTTTAGTACAGCGGTTCCCAACCTGTGGGTCGCAATCCCTTTGTAACAATTAAAATACATCCTGCATATCAGATATTTACATTACAATTCATAACAGTAGCAAAATTACAGTTAGGAAGTAGCAACAGAAATAATTTTATGGTTGGGGGTCACCACAACATGAGGAACTGTATTAAAAGGTCGCGGCATTAGGAAGGTTGAGAACTGCTGCTTTAGTACCTCTTGGTAAACTAAGAGCATGTCTGTGTTCCTGCTAATACCAAATGCTGTGCCTGGGAGACTCCTATGGGGAAGTTGAGACCTGTATACACTAAATGTTTTTTGAAAAATTAGATCCCACCTAGTTCTAACTGGTCTCATCTAATTTCCCATGGTCATTTGAGTCACTTGATTGTCTGCCCTTAAGACTAGGTTCATAGCTCAAAACCCTTATGCAAACTGGGGTTATCATATTACTGTTAATTTTATATTGCATTTTCTTTTTGAAGTTATGTTCTTGTTACTTGTTGCAGTTTTGCAGAAGTATATTTTTTAACAGAATAATATGCTGGCCCAGCACTTTGATGACCAAAAGGACTACAGAATAAACAAAGTTGAACTTAACACTGGACTTCAGGTAGACTTAACCTGAGAACCACTTTCTCCAAACCTCCCTTATTGCTTAAATGTGACTATAAGAGTTGGGATGCTGGCTCCTAGCTGCCAATCGCCCCCTCCAGCATGAAACCAGACCAGTAACCTGGGACAGGTCCCTCCTTGCTAAAAGATGATCAACAATGATTTCTGAGAAAAATATTGTTCAAAACGGAGCACTGGAAAGTTGTTAGAATTAAAATGGAGACATCTATGACTAAAATTACCTGAAAAATGATGCTGGGGAACTCCATGAGGGGTGGATGCTCAGGCACGAATGCCTGACAACCAAAACTATCATAAAAAACTGCAAAAACACAGCCATTACAACCTTATATTAAAAAAAAAAAAAAAAGACTTTACAAGGACATCTGCCCAGCAACTGCCTATCCAAAGTTGGACTGACAGCCTTGTTACCAAGGATAATGATCTCAAAACAACTATGTAATCCTCTCAATTTTTCCTTTAAAAACCCTTGTCTTCTTTACCTTCCCAAATATACCCACAGTTTACTCTGGCCCATGCTATTCCCATTGCAACGCCCATTCCTGAATACGCATCACTTTCTTTTAGAGAATCTCCCTCTTTGTTTGGTATTTGGGATGACAGCTGCCTGGAAAGGGCAAATATCTGTCACTCACGTGCATGCTGAGATTACCATGGCTGCCCTTGAGAGAAACTATGTTGTCACATTGACTACCCCATGAGACTTCAACCTCAGGAAGTACCACCCTCTTCTACCCAAGCAACACAACAACAGGTGCGCTGTCATGGAACACGACAGACTTTCCACACACCCTGTCATCCACAGGCCAGCGCAGCCCCTGAATGATGGAACAGCAGCCTCACACAGCCACTGAGATAGAACGTTGGGATGGCCGGCTAGTGGGGTAGCACCCCCGTCTGACGTCTGACACTGCTGTCCAGTGCCAGGGAAACGCAGCACGGCAGGCATGCTGAGAATGCTGCTCATGGTGGGGGTGGAGGGGGACAAGACGGCTGCTTGATTAGGCTACACCTGTGAAATCCCAACCCCCAGGTGTTCCCAACCCTGCCTTTCCCTTTTTCCCTTTACAGTGCCTGTCCTTGGGTGGTTTGTGGTTCAGCCACAGGAACCCCGGACTCTAATCTGGAGATTCTGCTTTTCACCTTTGTGCCCCCCTTTTGGGGAGTCCACGGGGGGGTGAGGGTGGGGACGACAAGGCTGATCAGTACCAGGGTGCTAAGGTCCCGGGACATCTGATCCTTCCAGCTGGTTAGGCAACAGCATGAAACATGTCAAGTGTATATACAGGATGTGGCCTCCCTGCTTGGCCTGAGACCAAAAGGTCAGGGTCACACAGCAAGGGCAGTGAGTGCTGCAGAGGTAGCAGCCTCCGGACTGGGACAGAAAGACTGGGTCCCTACGCTAACTCAACCCCACCCCATCCAACAAATAGACAGCACCTGACTCCCTGGGAAGATAGAGCAGCTGCAGCAGCCTGGAGGCGGGAGGCCTTCAATAGGGTCTCCCTGTGGATCACCACAAAGTGTGGATTTGCCAGCCAGGACCTTGTTCTGTCAAAGACCAGAGTGACCGTATCGTCCTGCCAATGGTAACCTGTTCCCGCATTCCTTAGACCACAGTGTGCCTCACAGAACCACTATGAGGATACCCTGGTGTCCACCGTGTAGAAAGAAGCTAGACGCGCCCGTGTTAACTGACTCTATAGCAAAACATCAGGACCACAACTAACAAACCTTGGTGGGCTCGTGTTTTCCAATATTCACTTGCCCAATTGTTTACACCAAAACCCTACACGTCATCCTAAACACCTCTTTCCCGGTTTTAAATTCCCATTCCCATGCTTCCCTGCAGAAGTCCTATCAACTCTATTCCAAACTATATTCAGAATACCACCTCCTTCCACCAGCTTCAGACCACAGCTGTGGTCCAGCCCACCCCCCTCACCAGCACCCTGCCCCTCCCTGGCACCCCACAGTCCAGTGCGAGTGGCTTTTCCTACAGCATAAATCACATCATGTCTTGCTCTGATGAAAACCTTTCAGCCCAAATGTCTTACCCAGCCTTACAGCTATTGGGTGATCTGATCACTGCCCACAATTCCAGGAAAGACTCAAGGACATTCTTTCTGCCCTTCAAAGAAAAAACAAAACTTGTTTCCATCCCATGACCATTTCCCCAGATTATTCTAGGGGAATAATCTAGGGGAATGCTCTTTCCCCAGATTATTCTAGGACTTGGGAAAGTGCCATTCATGGGGACCTACGGGAAGCAGAGGCCCAGCCCTCTTCTTTAAGTCCTTGTCTCTCACTGGGGCATCCAAGAAATGCAGAAAAAGGGAAAAAGGGAGAGTGGATGTGAACACTTCTCATCACCTAGGAGGTCCTGCTCATCATACTGACTGAATCAGCAGCCCAGACTATCTACCTTGTTACTTGAATTTTATCTTCTTCATGAGACTTGAAAATAGTTTATGCGCCTGATTGCATGTTTAGCATATGCCTGCACTCCCACTCTCCCACCAGCCCCCCACACACCAGTGCGCAGGGGGTTACTCCATGTTGCTCACTGTTGATGCCCAGTGCTTACGCTACTGGGGGCTGAAGTGATGAGTAACTGAAATCAAAACACATGCAGGAGTTAAGGAAAAAAAAAAGGAGAAAGGAAGAGCATTCCAGGAAAAGTGAAAACCATGTATAATCATGAACAAGTGGAAATGTCAAGTCAGTAGGGAAAGAAAGCTTGTCAATAAATAGACACACAACAAGGGATACCAATCAGAAAAATTCAGTGTCATATCCCTACCTCACTTAATATATTTAAGTTAAAATCAGTGGGTCTGGGATTCAATTGTCCTTTTAAAAACTTAAAAATTCTCAGTAGAAAATTATACGAGACTTTAAGCACTGAAATCAAAGAAACAATGAAAAATCTCCCAACAAAAAAATGCTCTGGTCCAGATGGCTTCACATCAGAATTCTATCAAACCCTCAAAAAAGAGTTTATTCCCATATTGCAGAAATTATTCCAAAAAATTGAGGAGGAAGAAATCTTCCCCAGCACATTTTACGAAGCAAACATCACCATGATACCAAAACCAGGAAAAGACCCAACAAAAAAAGGAGAACTTCAGACCAATTTCACTAATGAATATAGATGCAAAAATTCTCAACAAAATCCTAGCCAATAGATTACAGCTTATCACGAAAAAAGTCATACATCATGGTCAAGTAGGTTTCATCCCAGGGAGGCAGGCTGGTTTAATATAAGCAAATCCATGAACATTATTCACCATATCAACAGAAGCAAAAACAAAGCCCATATGATCCTCTCAATAGATGAAGAAAAAGCATTTGATAAAATCCAGCATCCTTTTCTAATTAGAACACTGAAGAGTATAGGCATACGTGGCACATTTCTGAAACTGACTGAAGCTATCTATGACAAACCCACAGCTAATATTTTACTGAATGGAGTAAAACTGAAAGCTTTTCCTCTTAGAATTGGAACCAGACAAGGTTGTCCTCTGTCACCATTACTATTCAACATAGTGCTGGAAGTTCTAGCCAATACAATTAGGCAAGACAAGGAAATAAAGGGAATCCAAATGGGAGCAGCGGAGGTCAAATTCTCCCTCTTTGCTGAAGATACAATCTTATACTTAGAAAATCACAGAAACTCAACCATAAGACTCCTGGAAGTGTTCAAGAAATACAGTAACGTCTCAGGGTATAAAATCCACAACTCAGTAGCCTTTGTATACGCCAACAACAGTCAAGATGAGAGGCTAATTAAGGACACAACTCCCTTCACCATAGCCCCAAAGAAAATGAAATACCTAGGAATATACCTAATAAAGGAAGTGAAAGACCTCTATAAAGAAAATTATCCTAAGAAAGGAAATAACAGAGGACTTTAACAAATGCAAGGACACACCATTGTTAAAATGTCTATACATTCAATGGCAATCCCTATTAAAATACCAACATTCTATTTTCAAGACTTGGAAAAAAATGGTTCTGCATTTTGTATGGAACCAGAAAAAAACCCCATATAGCTAAGGCAGTTTTTAGTAAGCATCACCACACCAGATTTTAGGCTTTACTACAAGGCCATAGTGGTCAACACAGCATTGTACTGGCACAAAATAGAGACATTTAAAATTGAATAGAAAACCAGGAAATAAAACTTAACAACTTACACCCACATAATCTTTTATAAACCAAACAAGAATGTACACGGGGGAAAGACTCCCTCTTCAATAAATGGTGTTGGGAGAACTGGATATCCACACGTAAAAGACTGAAACTGGACCCACACCTTTCCCCACTCACAAAAATTGATTCAAGATGGATAAAGGACTTAAATTTAAGGCATGAAATGACAAAAATCATCGAAGAAAACATAAGAAAAACACCGGAAGGTATCGGCTGGGGGCCTGGGGAAAGACTTCATGAAGAAGACTGCCATGGCGATTGCAACAACAAAAAAAATAAACAAATGGAACTTAATTAAACTGAAAAGCTTCTGTTCAGCTAAGGAGACAACAACCAAAGCAAATAGACAACCTACCCAATGGGAAAGAATATTTGCATATTTTGAATCAGACAAAAGCTTAATAACTAGGATCTATGGCGAACTGAAAGTAATCCACATGAAAAAAAGCCAACAATCCCATGTTATCAATGGGGAAAGAGAGATGAACAGAACCTTCTCTAAAGAAGACAGACGAATGGTTAGCAAACATATGAAAAAATGCTCATCATCCCTAATTATTAGAGAAATGCAAATTAAAACCACCCTGAGATATCATCTAACTCCAGCGAGAATGGCCCATATCATAAAATCTCAAAACTGCAGATGCTGGCATGGATGTGGAGAGAAGGGAACACTTTTACACTGCTGGTGGGACTGCAGACTAACATAACCTTTTTGTAAGAAAGTATGGAGAAACCTTAAAGCACTCAACCTAGACCTCCTGTTTGATCCTGCAATGCCATTGCTGGGCATCTACCCAGAAGGAAAAAAAAAACCTTTTATTGTAAAGACACTTGTACTAGACTGTTTATCGCAGCTCAATTTACAATTGTCAAATGTGGAAACAGCCTAAATGCCCCTCAACCCAGGAATGGATTGGCAAGCTGTGGTATATGTACATCGTGGAATACTACAGCCATTAAAGAAAAAAAAGGAGATTCTGCAGCATTTGTATTAACCTGGATGGAAGTGGAACACATTATTCTTAGTGAAGCATCACAGAAATGGAGAAGCATGAACCCTACAATAAATGACAATTAATGCCATGGTGGGAGGATGGGGGGAAGGGAGAGCAGAGAGAGAAAGGAAGGAGGAGGTGGGGTAAAGGAAAAGAAAAAAAAAGAGAAAGAAAGTAGTGACTAATTCTCACATAAGTTGTATTTAATTTTGGCCAAAGTACATTATTTGAACAATAACTTTTAATTCAGCTTGTTAATATATTATTTAAGATATTGCATATACATTTATAAGTGAAATATGTCTGTAATTTCCCTTTATAGTAATATATTTTTCCAATTTTTAATGTCAGATGTATCTAAATGTAGTAGAATGAATTTGAAGGATTTCTTCTTTTTTATTGTCTATAAGATTTGGCATAATCTGTTTTTTGAAATGATCTTCTATTTTTATTTACAAATGTTGAGAAAGAAAATGAGTATTTCCAGAAATAATTCTCTTCACTATCTAGAGGCCTTTTTGGGGGGGTGTTGTTTTTTCTCTCTTACCATCAAAAGTTTCCATAATTCCAGTAGCTGGCATTTCATATGGTTTCTTTACCTTTTCAGAATTTCAAGTTTGTTGTATCTGGGACTGAGGCAGAACTTTATAAATTATGAAATATGTATTATTCTTTTTGATCATCTGTAGTTGATGCTATGATGTGCTTTCCAGATTCTCACAAATCCCCCCACCCTTTTGAGACTGAAGCTCTCCTTCCCTCAGCTACTGGGACTGTTGGTAAGTGGCTGCTCTCTGCTGAGTTCCTCTCTGGAAATTGCCCCTGGCTAATCTCATTCAAGATTCATGTTTGTGGGATGGCAGATATCCAAGGACTGGCCATTGCTCAATTCTGACATCTTTGAGGGGCTTTCCCAACTTCAGAGGTTCCTCAAGGGATCGACTGAGATATTTGTCGGGACTTTGTCAACAGAGTTCAACTTTTTCCTGTCTGTCCTGCTTCATTCTTTCACTCTCACTGGTCCTCATCTAGACAGCTTTGCCCAATAAATACACTTCCTGCCTCTATATTTCTACCATAGAGTCTGTTTCCCAGGAAACCTACACTGCATTATCACTGTATGTTATTTAAGTATATAATATTTTGCATGAAAAATATATTTCATTATCCTTGTGCTTAGACATAAAAATTAACTCATGTAATAAAATTTGTCATTTGTTTCAATAAGAAAAATTAAAATTATAGGAGACTATCCTTCTTATCTTGGGGTAGGGAATTCTTTCTTTAAAAGATTTCAGTATAATTGTCTATATTAAAATTGATAAAATATATAAAAGAAAGTGTGTTAACAAACTGTGAAAAGACATTAGCAATACAGATAGAAATAAATAACAAAAAAGTATTGAGAACCTATAAATAACTTCTACCAAAATAAAAAGCATAAGAAATCCACAACATGAACAAGCTTTTCAGAAAAGAGGAAACAGGTGTGGCCAAGATACAAGAAGAGACTCAACCTCAGGGATGTGCAGATGAAGACCATCATGGAATTCCATTTCAAAGACATTTAATTGGCAAAAATGGAAAGTGTGCTGATACCAATTTGGAGAGAATATATGAATCCACTGGGTGGGAGTATAATTGGTACAATCACTTTGGAAAATAATTGGACCTTATTTCATAAGCTGAACATTGACATATTCTCTGTCTCTACTGATTCTACTCTGAGGTACATACTCAAGAAAAACAGTCTCAGATGTGCACTGCACACACGTATAGGGGGCCAAAAAATGTACACACATTTTAAGAAAGGAAAAAACTATATTAAAATTGTTATATTCAAGTCACATTTGACTTCTGCAATGACAAGAGGTGCTCAAACATGACTTGTACCCTGCTTTTGTTATCAGTATTAATGAGTATTATAATTTTAATAGATTTTTTTCCTGTCTTAAAATGTATATACTTTTTTTTGCACCTCCTGTATAAAAATGTATACCAAACACATGTACAAAAATGCTTTGCATCCAAAAGCACAAAACTTGACATAACCTGCAAATCCATCAAAGGAGTTGTATGAATAAAACACTGAATATTTACACAGCAAAATTCTATACAGTAATCAAAACAAATGAACTATAGTAACACACAACTGCGGACAAATCCTAGCAGTTTAATATTATACAAAAAATAAGTACTACACTAGTACATAAAGCTCGATGCCCTTTACATGGATTAAAACTAAAGAAAATAAAAACTTATTTTTCAAGTTGTACAAGAAATAAGAAGAAACACACAATTTAAAGAGATAATCGTCTTGGTAGGAGGAGCGTGGGGGGAGCAAGGTGAGATGCGACTTGAATTAAGTTATCATCAGAGTCCTAGTTTTGAATTTGGGTTGTAAGCTCACTGGTGCTCATGAGGCTATCAAGACAAACAATAGCAGATCCAGCATCCATGAGCAGTGTGGACTGAACAGTATGTGTAAGTTCTGACTTACACTTAAGTCAATTAGTAAGACCTACTACACAGTGTGTCAAAGACCAAAGTGGCCACGGTGGGGAGTGATACCTCTATGCTCACCTCGATGAGTCGGGTTAAGAAGAAGATTGACACTTCTCTTCCTTAAGGAATTTTCAGCTGTGAGTGTGAAGTTATACATTTCTTGTGAGTCTTGTGTTATTTGCCAGTTGCACCGGTTTTTCTCTTTACAAAGTTTCTTTTTCCCAGAAAATCTTAAACAACAAAACAAAATAATTACAGGGTTTACATTCTCCTCAAAGCAGAGGTATCCCTTATCCCCTGGTGACTTCACACTGTGGTCCGCATATTTGCATTGATCCATCACCAGCAAGTAAGCAAAAAGGAAAATACTGTTTCAACAAATTGGAAACATGGGGTTAAATGTGTAATCAATCACTGACTCCTCCTCATGGGTGGGAAGAATACCTCCTCATTTACTTGGAATATTCTTAAAAAGTGAGAAATTAGGTAGACCTAGATTGTCAGATAGGGCTATTTTCATACCTAGATATACCATTAACTGTCTTATTCTTATGCTAAATATTCCTTTTACAGTACCCTCAGGTGGAAAATGTTATACATTGTGACCACTGCTTCTTGACCTTGAAGTGGTTTCAAAATATATGTTCAAATTTCCTGCAACACCAAAGTGTAGCTTTTGTGATGCTGTCACAAGGACCCTTAAATAAGGAAGAATCTGTCCGTAATGCAACCCCAACTAACTTACGATTCAAATAAAGTGTAGTAGCTTTCAGAAGGTTGTTTAGACCAAGCCAAGGCAGTGTCCACCCCGGGATCCCAAGTACAGCTCAAAGTCTTCAAGTCCTGAGTTTCACAAGAAAAATCCTTGGGTTCCTCGAGTATTTCTGTCCATACAAAAACACACACAGACAAAAGACCTAGTTAAAATCTCTACTGACAGACAAATCACACGGAAGCGTGGGCCCTAAAGTGCTGAGTTTCTATGAGTGATGAAGATCTCCCGGAGCTGAGAGCTCCCCAAAGCTCCCAAAGCCATTTCTTAGGTGCCTCATCTTCTGCCCCTTCTTCCTTCCATTCTTGGGACACCACAGGGATGATTGCCCAGGGATGTGCACGTGGCTGACACTGTCTGCATTTGGCAAAGCTGTAACCCCAGTGCCGGCTGACAGAAAGCCCAGGGGATGCAAGGGAGCCAGACTCTGTGAGCTGCTAAACTCGGCAGCCCAGACCTGAAGATTCCAAGGCATAGCACCCGTTAAGTCCCTGGAGTCACTACTATCCTTGGTGACCACACCAAGGGGCACAGGAGAACCCAGCATCCAGGAGACCAGAAAGCTCTCTGGCAGGGGGCGTGGGGAGGGAGAAGTCACAGGAATTGCCCTACTGTGCAGGGAGGGCAACCCCAAGACAAAACAAGTCCCTATGTGTGCACACAGACCTGCATAAAGATGAAAACGTCCCCACTCCAATGAGGTGTCCACTGGGGCCACACAATGAAACACAGTAACAGCCTGTTTCCTGATTCCCTTCTCCACCCAACTATTGTAGGCCAAGGACAGCCCTCGTTCATTAATCCTCACAATCGCCATCATCATCCCCGTTTCACAGAGGAGGAATGGTTTAGAGAAGCTGAGAAATTTGGTCAAGAGGACACTCCCAGCCAGGGAAAGAAAGTTTGAACCCAGAGCTTCCAGGCCACAACCCTGGCGTCTTTCTGTGGTGGCCCAACCTGCGGCCCATGCCCTCCCTCTGTGATCCTGTGGAAACGCCAGCGTGGCTGAGGCAAAGCTGGATATTTTCCCTGCAGCCCAGGTCATGACCTGAACTCTCTCTCAGTGTCTAGGAATATCCTTGTCAGTAAAGCCATGAAAACAACAGGAAATCTTGGAAGTATTGCTTCTGGATATCATTTCCAGAGCCTCCCCTGGAAGACTTGGGAAACAAGAAAATCAAGACCATTCTTGAAAATGTTCGTCTTGTAGTAAAGGAGATTCAATCTATTCCATAGGAATTGAGGCAAGAGGGCCACACAGAATTTGCATACTTACTTGAGACAAACAGAACAGTGCCACCATTTATGGTATTTCTTCCCTGATCCACACAATAGACATTTGTCCCTCTTTCTCTAACAAAAGGAACATTTTTCAACTTGAATGTGGATACATGTGGATCAAGTTGTTCTCCATGAATCTGTTCATCATCCAAATAACAGGATATGTTATTTTGAATGTTCCCAGAAATGTAACAAATGGTGACATCCGAGCCTTCTTCTACCAGCTTATCTTTAGGGAAAATGAACAATGTATCCCGTTCAAAAGAATCTTGTACTGTAAGACCAATATATATATAAAAAAAAAAAAAAAAAAAAAAAAAAAAAAAAGACGCGTAAATTAGAAGCTTACGGAAAAAAAAATTTTAACTTTTTTTACATTTTGGGGAAAAAATTCGCCACAAGGTTG
>CAUYPK010014184.1:0-26829 GCA_963574355.1 Loris lydekkerianus
GGTAAGATCTCTCTGCGTTCAGTCAACCTAAGACAGGGACCAAACCATTGATGTTTGTATCCCCATGATGGGTAAGACTGAAACTGCAAGAGCAGGCAACCTAAGACAGGGGCTATGTTTTCCGCCATACAAAAAACAAAAGAGGGAGATGTTGGGCCCTGCCATGTGCCTGAGGCCTAGTGCAACTTCCCAAGCCTAACTAGAAGTAAATCCATCGAGCTACTTCCGCATAGCAATGACTCAGCAAGGCCCGGCCTGAAACTGCCTCTACCTAGATACAGCCAACGTGGTACCATGCCATTGGCCCAACCCTGTCACGCACCTCATCCCCCGCCTTCTTTCCCCGCCCCTTTCCCACGCTCTATATAAGCAGCTGCTTGACGCAATAAAGTTGAGTTCCTGCTTAAAAAAAAAAAAAAAAAGAAATGAAATCAGAAAGGAAGAGCAAAGAGAGGGAAGGAGGGAGGGGAGTGGGGCTTTGGTGTGTGCCACACTTTTTGGGCACAAGACATGACTATAAGAAGGACTTTACCTAAAAAATGCAATCAGTGTAACCTGGTTTATTGTACCCTCAATGAATCCCCAACAATAAAAAATAAAGAAATGAAAAAAAAAAAAAAAAAGATTTGTCTAGATTTTTTATTCATTTTATTAATATATTTTACTCATTTATCCCCGATTAGGTCAGTAACCGTTCATCCCCATTTGGCTCTGAATATACAATTGTTCCATGAATGAATGAATGAGAAATGTATTGATTAATAATGAGAGACACTTAGAGAAAACTTAACCCTCACAGACTTCTCTCTCATATCAGGGAGAGAATTAGTTGTACAAAAAAATTTCTTTCAGAAACTTAAGCATTAAGTTAATGCTGATCAATGCTGATAAATTTATACTGTTCTAAAAAAGTTACCCAATTCATATAGATAAGATATCCAAAGTCATTGATGCAAAATTGCTGTTAGTACAAATCTCAAGATTTTACCCAGTTCTGCTTTTTAGAAACCTTGTTGTCGGGCCAGGAACGGTGGCTCAATTTTGTAATCCCAGCACTCTGGGAGGCCAAGGTGGGTGCATTGCCTGAGCTCATGAGTTTGAGACCAATCTGAGCTAGAGTGAGAGTCTGTCTCTAAAAATAGGCAGGCGTTGTGGCAGGCACCTGTATTCCTAGCTACTTGGGAGGCTGAAACAAGAAAACAGCTTGAGCCCAAGAGTTTGAGATTGCTGTGAGCTGTGACGCCATAGCACTCTAACAGAGGGTGACAAAGTGAGATTCTGTCTCAATTTTAAAAAACAAAAGTTTATTTTAGACCTTTAGTGGCACAACCTCAGTATTAGTCAGATTGATTATTCTGATTTTCCTACTATTAAAGTAGTTCTGTCAACATCTGTGCTTGAAATGAGTCTTTTTTTTTTTTTACCAGATGTCTTTGGTTTAGATTCATTCCATTCTTACCCTGCTACTGCCCATATCACTCACATCACCTGTAATTTAGCTCCCTAATCCCCACATGTATTACCATATTTGTATGTCCCTACTCCTGCTTCTTCTTGCTTAAATACCTTGTAGGCATCACTGCTAGACTAATAATTCTAAAATACCCCTTTGATACTTCCTTTTTCTAATAAATTGAGTAAGTCCACATGCTAATTGGACATTCCTAAATCCTTATCCTGAAGTCAAAACGCTATTCATCCTGCCTTTCCAAAATTAATTCTCACTGTTCTTTTAGCATTCCTCATTCACTCATTCTCTCTGCCCTAGTTATACCTGGCTAACATTATTTCCATTGCCTGAAATGTCTTCTTTGTTTTTTTCTTCACAGTATGATCTATGCTTCATCTTTTCCTTGAAACCATCTCTGGCTACCACCATTGTTGTCTGTTCATTCATTTGGCACTTAACAGTCATACTGTTAGATTCTAAAAGAGAAAAAGAAGACATAGTTTAAAAGGAAATGACGATCAGCTTTGTAAGCATCCTCTCATTAGCAATACTGGGCATAGCAAAGGAACGAAGCAAAACCTTTTTTTTTGAGACAGAGTCTCAAGCTGTCGCCCTGGGTAGAGTGCTGTGGCATCATAGCCCACAGCAACTTCCACCTTGGGCTCAAGCAATACACTTGCCTCAGTTTTTCTATTTTTAGTAGAGATGGGGTTCTTGCTTTTGTTCAGGTTGGTCTCCATAATCCTGAGCTCAAGCAATCCCCCCTCAGCCTCCCAGAGTGCTGGGATTACAGGCATGAGCCACTGAGCCTGGCCTTAAAATAAACTTTTGACTCATGAATTCAATAAAAAAAAAAAAAAAAATTAAAGCCAGTCTCTCTTGCTTCCTTCCTTCTTTCCTTCCTTCCTTTCTTTCTTGTTATCTTACCAAGTGTCTCTATTTTTCTCAGAGCCAGTGTTAGCATCTTTTGCTTAAATATTTTCTATGGAGGCTAGGGTGAGTGGTTCACTCCTGTAATCCTAGCACTCTTAGGAGGCCACAGGGAGAGGATTGTTTGCGCTCAAGAGTTCCAGAACTAGCCTGAGTAACAGTGAGACCCTGTTTCTACTAAAAATTAGAAAAAAAAAAAAAAAAATAGCTGGGCATTGTGGCATATGCCTATAATCCCAGCTACCTTAGAGGCTGAGGCAGAAGGATGGCTTGAGGCCTAGGAGTTTGAGGTTGCTGTGAGTTATGCTGAGGCCATAGCACTCTAGCCTGAGCAGCAGGGTGAGACTCTGCCTAAATAAATAAGTAAATTGCATGGATCAAAATGGTTCTTTCACACTATGGGTTAGCCAGGCATCCTCAAACTTTTTAAACAGGGGGCCAATTCACTGTCCCTCAGACCATTGGAGGGCTGGACTATAGTTTTAAAAAAAACAAAAAACTATGTACAAATTCCTATGCACACTGCACATATCTTACTTTGAAGTAAAAAAACAAAACGGGAACAAATACAATCACACCACCTCAGGTGGCCCGTGGGCCGCAGTTTGAGGACCCCTGGGTTAGGCAATACTTGGAGCTTTTGGGGCGTTTAATATTAAAACTAATGGCTTGGTACCTGTGGCTCAAGCAGCTAAGGCGCCAACCACATACATCTGAGCTGGTGGGTTCAAATCCAGCCTGGGCCCACCAAACAACAATGACAGCTACAACCAAAAAATTGCCCAGCATTGTGGCAGGTGCCTGTAGTCCCAACTACTTGGGAGCCAGAGGCAGGAGAGTCCCTTAAGCCCAGGAGTTGGAGATTGCTGTGACCTGTGATGCCACAGAACTCTACCCAGAGTGACAGCTTGAGGCTCTGTCTCAAAAAAAAAAAAAAGAAAGAAAAAAAGAATAATAATATTAAAACTAATGATCGTATGGAATATTATTGGGGCTAGAAAATATTTATCCTTTGAAAAAAGTGATGCTGGTATGAATATAAGTTTTTGAATGAATGAATAAAAGATTCTTTATTAGTTATATTCTTTAAAATAAGTTAAAATTCTTCAAGGCTAGTTAAACTAATGCCTTTTTTTTTTTTTTTTTAAGTTTCCTTTTTTTTTTTTTTTTGTTTGATTCCGAGTTTTATTTGTCACCCTTGGTAGAGGGCTGTGGCGTCACAGCTGATAGCAACCTCCAGCTCTCGGGCTTAGGAGATTCTCTTGCCTCAGCCTCCTGAGTAGCTAGGGCTATAGGTGCCCAGCACAATGCCTGGCTATTTTTTTTTTTGCAGTTTGGCCAGGGCTGGGTTCTAACCCACCACCCTTGGTATATGAGACGGGTACCCTACTCACTGAGCTACAGGTGCCGCCCTAAGTTAATGCCTTTTTAATTGAGTTTTACTATGAGTTTTGTAATGTCTTCTTTTTGAAAGTTTACAGCTACCGTGTAGTCATGAGCATAAGAAATAGTTTACCTATCCTACCTACTTTATAATCATTTTAAATGTCATAGACTAAATCCTCTCCTCAGATCTAGTTTTTTAATAAATCCCACTGAAGTGAGTAGAAGTGACTACTGAGAAGAAGTGAGTGACTATTGAGGGCAAAATTTAAAGTCGCATTTGCAAAGATATCGACTTTTCCTGATTCATGTTTTATTAAGAAATTGAACATTTAAATTGGCTAGAATTATCTGCAATGAAATATTTGAACTTGATGTCACTTAGACATTTTAGAAAAAGAAGAAAAATAATGTTTTGCTGCAAGTTGCCATTTTTCAGATTTCAACTTTCATTTCCCATGAAAAAATATAAAGCTGGAGAATTAAACACCTCCACATTTTTCCCTGCTGAGCTTGAAAGTTAAGAAGTACTGAAATTGCATGATAAAATATTTTCTATAGCATATAATAACATTAGAGCTCCGGGAGACTGGCAGGGAAACAGAAAAAAAATAGAGGGGAGGGAAGAGGGAAATGTGTGTAAAATATTGGACTCAGGAATCCAAAATAACCGAATAGTTTTAAGATTAAGTCATATTATTTCCTCTTCACGTTTTTATTGTGTGAAAATTATTACAAAGATTTCAAATATTTCCATTTATTTTTGGTGTTGACTTTTATTATCTTTCCTGAATATTAGAGAAACATGGTACACCCAGACAATATTCATATAGGCAGAATTCTGTCAGGAATCCTGTTAATTGTACATTGCTCACTGTGAGTACCAGACTTTTGGTGGTAAAACATAGGTAGGAGTCATTCAGTTCTGTTGATATTTAATTAGTTTTGGCAGAACTTTTTTAGCACCTAATGAATGATTTGTTTAAGATAATATTACTCCACCTTTCAATGAGAACAATTTGCACTTTATTTCTTATAATGATTTCTAATTTGCCATATGTACAATTTGTTACTTGTACTATAAGAGTTTTGACTCATGTTTATGCATTTCCTAACCTTGAGTAAGTTGGATCAACTCTGGCGCTTGTGAATCCTCTTCTGTGTCTGTCACGTTGAATGTTCCTTACAATTGTTTTTTCAGGTTAAGATGTCGCATCAACTTCTGCCTTCTAGAACCTTGCTAATGAATCTGACTTTCCTTGTACACCTGCTCAGACACAGTATGTTAATTGATGCTTAGAAAAGGCCTTACTTCTTTGCTGGTGAGCTCTGCAGTATGCTTGTATTATTGTGTAGGGCTACAGTGCTGTTTTAATCTGACTGTTTCATGTCTGTGTTCCCTTCCTATTGGCAAGATAAATGCTATAGCTACAGAAATGCTGTTAAAGCCTCCTTGTTAGGAAGACTGCCTTCCCCCTCCACTCTTGTGCCCAAATTTACCCAGACTCTAATTGGGCAGTAATACAAACTGTATAAGACATTCTTTGTAACACATGAAATAGGCTCCCTTGTCCCTTTTCCCCACCCTGAAGTAATGTCAGTTACAGAAATAGTTTAACGCCCTCTTGTATCTGCAAAATCTGATAACTAGTATTGATTATTCTTTGTGCTTGGTGTATAATTAGGAATTCTAGAAATACTTGCTGCAGGAATATATGATCTTAAAGATTTATTTTTACATAGATACCACATTTTTGAGCTAAAAATTAAATAACTTCTTACAAAGTTCTAAATAAATTAACAATGTAATCAAGAACTTAAAAATGACAAAATACGTTTAACGATTTAACTACTGGTAGGCTTATTTTCACTTTTTTTGGAGATACAAATGATCTAAAAGCTCAGAGAAGAAAAATATTTTCCTATAAGCTCCCATTGGAAATTCTTAGGATTCTAGCTATCTCCATGGAAGCATCATTAGCTTACAGCCACCATTATACAGATATTGAAGACATCATTATTGCCCTGGAGGAGTGACTGGGGGCTGCCATATGCTACAGTAATAGACTCACTTCTGTGTAATTATAGCAAAACTCAGATGGTGTGTTGAAGAACATTGAAGTACAGCTTTGAAACATAATCCTAATGCATAGTAATGATAACAATATGTCTACTTATTCTGATTCTATTTCGTGCCTAGGGCTCTGCAAAGTAGCTATGATCATCCATGTTGTACAAAAAAGTAAACTGAGTCTTAGAGTGGTTATTAACATTCTTCATGGTCTCATGTTAATACATCTTAGATCTGTGTTTCAAACCTCATACGCCCTGATTCCAAAATCCTTGCTGTTTCCATGACTCCTTGCTACTCCAGCAGAGGCTGGGAAGCACTCTTAATATACAGGAGTTCCCCATGGCAGGAGCAATGCAGAGAGATTATTTTGGCAGTTGTAACTGAAGGAAGAGGGTTCCAGAAGCCATTTTTGCGGGTAGGCTATATAATTTAGCACAGACTCTGATATGGACTATGTGTTGCGGTTTTTTAAAAGTCTTATTGCTTCCTTCTGGTTTAATGTTTCTTATGGTAAAATTTTGCAGAAAAGTTCAAAACTCATGACTTGAGGGATTAGTAATGTGTCACTATTTTCTTCACAGCTGCATAGTTGCTTTTAATAAAGGTAGATTTTTAATAACTGGATTTTTCACACAGAGAACAGCAGTGCAAAGGCTGGGTAGACTATAACTCATGGAAGAAACAATTGACTCCATGGTAGAAGAGAATCTGTTTTTTTTTGCTGCATTTGATTATTATTATTGTTATTTATCTTTTTCTCCAGGGAATAGACCTGTCACAGTCAGAGTCTTCCAATTCGGTTTTCCATATGTTGACAAGTTACCTATAATAAAAGACTTAAATTACTTTCGGGGTAAACAATATTAGTCACTGTCAAAATTATATATTTCTTATTTCATTCATGTATACAGCTTAAATACGGTACTTCACAAGTTAGGGTTGGAAATAAGAGCTTAAAATCTGCAAACCTGGCTTGTGCCCAAAGCTCAGTGGTTAGGGTGCCAGCCACATATAACGAGGCTGGTGGGCCGGCCTGAGCCTGCTAAACAATGACAACTGCAACAAAAAATAGCCAGGGAGGTGCCTGTAGTCCCAGCTACTTGGGAGGCTGAGGCAAGAGAATCGCTTAAGCCCATTAGTTTGATGTTGCTGTGAGCTGTGACGTGACAACACTCTACCAAGGGCTACATAATGAGACTCTGTCTCAAACAAACAAACTAAAACTACAGACCTAGTTTAGCAAAAGAAAATTTTGTCACTGTATTAGAAATAAATGGCATTAATATAGCATTGTTCAATAACAAAGACTTTTTAAAGCACAGAAAACCAATGTTAATAAACACTATTATCTTCAACTCACTGAATAAGCCAAGTTTCAAAAATCTTAATTCATATGTAAAAATACATTAATACCATCTGTATTTAGTTCTGTCGGAAACGACAGAGAGAAATTTTTAAAATTAGTGATTTTGAGACAATGTACTATGAGTTTACACTTAGCATAACAGGATGGACTTGGTGATGATTAAATACTATCTGAAATTCCAAGCTGCCAAACATAAGAAGAAATAAACAGTGAATGGAGAGGTGGTTTTTACAGCAGTTCTCAACCTGTGGGTCGTGACCCCTTTGGGGGTTGAACAACCCTTTCACAGGGGTCGCCTAATATCAGATATTCACATTATGATTCATAGGAAGGTTGAGAACCACTACTTCAGAAGATCCTAATCCAGTGTGGATTTTATCATTAGCTGTGCAAGTGCCCCTTTTTATTGAGAAGTCATCAATCGGGCTCGGTGCCTGTAGCCCAATGGAGAGGGCGCCAGCCACATACAACAAAGCTGGCCAGTTCCAACCCAGCCCAGGACTGCCAAACAATGACAACTATAACCAAAAAAAGAAAAAGAAAATGCTGGGCATTGTGGCGGGTGCCTGTAGTCCCAGACACTTGGGAGGCTGAGGCAAGAGAATCGCTTAAGCCAATGGTTCTCAACCTTCCTAATGCTGTGACCCTTTTAACACAGTTCCTCGTGTTGTGGTGACCCCCAACCGTAAAATTATTTTCGTTGCTACTTCATAACTGTAATTTTGCTACTGTTATGAATCATAATGTAAATATCTGATATGCAGGATGTATTTAGGAGACTCCTGTGAAAGGGTCGTTCGACCCCCAAAGGAGTTGCAACCCACAGGTTGAGAACTGCTGGCTAAAGCCCAAGAGTCTGAGGTTGCTGTGAGCGGTGATGCCACAGCGCTCTACTGAGGGCAACATAGTGAGACTCTATCTCAAAAAAAAAAAAAAAAAAGAGTAGTCACCAAACAGCACCTGATTGTGGTGTTTATTTGAAATAGAATTTTCTAGGGGAAAAAGTTGATTTTTTTGCTGCTGTATTAAATATTTAGTAAGATATAATTCCTATTATTAATTTATTTACATAGTTTGAGAGAGTTTAAGAAAAATAATCACTTAAATTAAGAATCCTTTTGTTTTAATAAGGGCAAAAGGAAACCAATAGAATAAACTGAGAGGCTCTGACAAATATAGGAATATTGGAGTTGCTTTTTGGTTAATAATCAATGCCTTTTAATATTATTTCTGTGGATGAGCTTGAACTGTGGTGATAAATAGGCCAAACGTTAAAATACCTGCCAGGTTCAGAGGAAATTTTCTGGAAAGGGAAGGGTTTTTGTTGTTGTTTGTTGGTTTGTTTGTTTGTTTTGAAACAGAGTCTCAGTTGTTCCCCTCTGTAGAGTGCTATGCTGTGATAGCTCACAGCAACCTCAGACTCTTGGGCTCAAGCGATTCTCTTTCCTCAGCCTCCTGAGTAGCTGCAACTGAAGGCACCTGCCACAACGCTCTGCTATTTTTAGAGATGGGGGTCTTGCTCTTTCTCAGGCTGATCTCGAACCTGTGAACTCAGGCAATCCACCCGCCTTGGCCTCCCAGAGTGCTAGGATTACAGACATAAGTCAGGCCAAAAGAGAGGGTCTTATCTTATAGCCCCTACCTGATAAAAAGATAACCCTGTAGAAATTGTGTCTTGTCTCAGACACAGTTGATTAGACCAAAGTTGAGCAAGGAGCAACTATTTTCTTGGTTCTTTTTAAAAATTGCTCATTGTTTGTCCCTACCAAAACAAAGAGCTTGACCAATCAAATTTTCTGCCCAGTTCTAGAAGAGTAGAAAGGGGAATGGGAGAGGAGGAGGAAGAGACATGGAAAGTTCCACCTGTCCTAGAGCCACATCTAAGCCTCCTGGGAAGTGTAATCAAAAAGTGGTGAGGACTGAGTAGTCAGGACATAGAACCACGTACTTCGGAATCAGCCAGTCCTGGATTCGAATCACTTTCACCACTTCATAGATGTATGAAATCGACTAATAAGATTAACAGCCTCTGTAAGATTTCGTTTCCTTGTGTATAAAATTTACTTTGCAAGTGATGAGATTCAGGACATGCCATCCCTAAATAGCACTTTGGCATGTGAGGAAACTACAGAAGCAGCAAGTTCCCTCTCTGATCTTCCCTTTCCCTTCTCCCCTGAAGCAGGTAATAAACCTAGGAAGAATTCTCTAATCTTCCCCTGAAGGAGGTCATGAGACTCTCATAGGAGAGGTACCCTCCCTGTACTCAGAGGAAAGGAGTCTCCTTGTTTCTGAAATCACAAGGACACAGAGAAGAATCTGAACAAACAGGCCTGCCTTGCTAATGCTGCTTGGTTTTTACCATTAGATCACACCCTCTCTGTCCAGTTATGTGTCTCCACTACTGTCTACTTCTTTATCAAACATAGCATAAAAAAACAGGGACAACTGTCTTCTTTGGACATTTATTTCCTTATGAAGGTTCTTTTGTCGCATAGAACTTATTAACCAGATTTGTATGCCTTTCACATTTTTTTTTTTTTTTTTTTTTTTAATATGACCTTATCTAGGAACCTAGAGATGGGTGAGGAAAAGATATGTTTTTGTTCTCTACAGCTTCAGGCCATCACAAAGGGAGTTGACACACCCCCATTGACTTTAGCGCCTACAGATGAAATCTTGGGAAAACTGACAAACACAGGAGAAAGTTAGAAATTCTTAAGTGCCTAGTTCAGAGAGGAAGGAAAAACTCTTTGTTCCTTCCTATCCAAATTCAAATTAACAGAAGAATCCTGTGTTTGGATTGCAACTCTGGTTAAATTTGGTCTGGGGTACCCATTGCTGATCTTTTCCCTTCCAGAGACAGCTATTACTTTCCTGTTTGACTTTTTTTTTTTTTTTTTTTTGGTACTGAAAACTTGGCTTCACTTTCCACCTGTCAAAGGTGCATGAGCTGTGGTTTTATATGTGCAGGCAGCCAACTTCAGGTTGTGAGCCTCAAAAATATGGTCAGACAGAAATGTGTGTTACACACCTTTTCAGCTAACCTTCATTGTTGTCAGTTGTTGGGGTGGGGTATATGTCTCTCCTTGGGCTATCTTTGGAAATGGTTATGGATCTTGGAAGGGTTGCATCTTTTTTGTATTTTCTCTTGAGGACAACTCTTTCTTTTTCTTTATGAGAAAAAGGAAAAAAAATGTGCCTCACACCTCTAATCTTAGCACTCTAGAAGGCTGAGGTGAATGGATCACCTGATCTCAGGAGTTTGAGACCAGTCTGAGCAACAGTGAGATCCTGTCTCTACTAAAAGTAGAAAAACTGGATGGTCACTCGAGCCTAGGAGTTTGAGGTTGCTGTGAGCTGTGATACTATGGCACTCTAGCCTGGGTAACAGAGAGAGACTCTGTCTTAAAAATAAAAAAGGCCAAAATGGGGTGGCTCACACCTATAATCTATAATCCTAGCATTCTGGGAGGCCAAGATAGGAGGATCTCCTGAGTTCAGGAGTTGGAGACAAGCCTGAGCAAGAGGCTTGATTCTACTTAAAAAAACAAACAACAAAAAAATGGAATATATACAGAGAAAAATGAAGGAGTTCAATACTGCCAGCAATATTTACCATTTATCCTTGCTGAAATCTGATAATAACATTCAAAAGAATGTTTTTTAGAACTCTATCATCAGAACCCTCCTATTGTTCACAGATTAACTCTGTGTGTGTGTGTGGGGGGGGGGCTTCTCTGTTTTCTCTCTTGGATTGTGTTTCTTCATGGGAACTTCTCAGTAGATTAAAACACCCTTCTTGAACTCTTGCTGGATATATGTTTCACCGAATCTGTCTACTTACTTCTTATCAGAACGTTGGTAAGGCTGCTAGGGCTTTAAGATAATGGATACAAAGAACCTAGTCTGGTTTCGGCATATGTACTAGGCACTCAGTACTTAGAAACTCAACCTTGGTTTCTTCCTCTAACTTTTCACCTGCTTCCTTTGATGCTTCCTTACTCTTCTCTATAGACAGCACTGCCCTTTGAGGGTGAGAGGGCAGCTAATTTATCTCTTATTTTCTTTGTAGGATGTGTCTTAGTTCATTTTCTCCTGTTATAACATAATACCACAGGGCAGCATCTGTGGCTCAAAGGGGTAGGGCGCCGGTCCCATATGCCAGAGGTGGCGGGTTCAAACCCAGCCTCAGCCAAAAATAAAAAGAACTTTAGAAAAAAAAAAAATTAGAATACCACAGATTGATGTTTGTAAGTTCATTTGGCTAAAAATTCTGAAGGCACTGGCATTGGCATCTGGGGAGGGTCATCTCATGGCAGAAGGGTAGAAAGGTAGAAGAAAGTATGTGAGATGGAGAGCAAATTGGACCAAACTTGCTTTAAACAAACTACTCTCTTAATAACTAACCCACTCCCACAATAATGGCATTAATTCATTCATAAGGGCTCTACCCTCATGATCCAACCCTATTAGGCCTGACCTCCTAAAACTGTTGTATTGAAAATTAGGTTTCCAACACATGAACTTTTGAGGGATGTATTCAATCCATAGCATTACACACTATGTCCCTCAATTTATGTCTTTCTTATGATGCAAGATCATTGCTTCCCAATGGTCCCGAGAACCTCAATTCATTCCAATTCAAATAAAAAATCCAAAGCCCTAAGTCTCATCTAATTCAGATATGAGTGAGACTCAAGGCCTAATTGACCTGGAGGCAATCTTTTTTTAGCTATGAGCCTGTGAGATTAAACAATTTATCTATTTTCAAAATATAATCATGGGACAGACATGATATAGAAACTCCCGTTCCAAAAGGGAGAAATAGGCAAGAAGAAAGGAATAAAAGGTCCCAAGCAAAACCAAAACCCAACAAAGAAAATATTAAGTCTTCAAGCTGGAGAATAGTCACTTTTATTCCATGCCCTGTATCTTGAACACATTGGCAAGAGGGCTTCACAGATTTGCTGGACTCAGCTCATGATTCAACTCTCTTGGGTTGGCAATGCCTGGCGTTAGCTCTATAGTTCTAGGGTCTCAGTGGTGGTCCTGCTCCCATGGCTACACTAGGTATTACCTTAGTGGGATTCTCTTTGGTGGCTCTACCCCTGCAATAAGTCTCTGTCTGGACAACCAGGCTATCTGTGACATCCTTTTAAGTCCAGATAGAGCAAGCCATGCATTCTGAGCTCTTGCACTTTGCATGCTTGCAGACTTAATGCCACATGGATGCTACTAAGATTTGCCACTTGCAACTTCTGAAGTTACAGGTCCAAGCCATATCTGGGGGCAGTTTGGAAGCACCAGCTGAAATGGGGCAAGTAGAGACCTGAGGTGGCTCTAGGCAGCAAGCCCATGGAGAGTGCCTGGGCCCAGGCCTCAAAATCATTCTGCCCTCCTAGATCTCTCCTAGATGGGAGGGTTAGCCTTGAAGACCTCTGAAATGCCCTAAGGGTCTTTCTCCTATTGTCTTTAAGAATAGCACCTGACTTCTTTCTGGCCATATTAATATCTTTAGCAAAAGTTCACTTGGACATCCCTTTAGTATTTTCTTTTCTTCTTGTTCTTCTTTTTTTTTTTTTTTGAGATGGATTGTCACTAAGTTGCCCTTGATAGAGTGCTGTGGCATCACAGCTCACATCAACCTCCAACTCTTGGGCTCAAGTGATTCTCTTGCCTCAGTCTCCCAAATATCTGGGACTACAGGTGACTACCACAACACCCAGCTATTTTTTTTTTTTTTTTTTTTTGAGACAGAGTCTCACTATGACACCCTAGGTAGAGTGCAGTGGCATCACAGTTCACAGCAAACTCAAACTTTTGGGCTTAAGTGATTGTCTTTCTCTCGTGCCTCAGCCTCCCAAGTAACTGGGACTATAGGCGCCCTCCACTGCCCAGCTATTTTTAAAGAAAGGATCTCACTTTGGCTCAGGCTGGTCTTGAACCTGGGCGCTCAGGCAATCCACCTGCCTTGGTCTCCCAAGTGCTAGGATTACAGGCATGAGCCACCGTGCCCTGATCTCCTTTAGCATTATGTCCCTAATAGACCTTTTAACTCTCTGTGATCAAGCTTCAAATTTTTCAAATCTTTCATACTGTTTCCCTTATAATTAGTTCCTTTGCTTTCATATCTCACTGTCTGCAGTTAAAAGCAGCCTCACAGCATCCTGAATACCCAAGCTTGCTGCTTAGATATTTCTCCCACCAGATAGTCTAGTTCATCATTCTAGTTCTGCATTCCATTAAGTCCTAGAGGACATGAACATAATTCAGCCAAGGTCTTTATAAAAAGGATGGCCTTTACAGCGGTTTCCAACATCTTTTTCCTCATTTTTGTGTGAACTTAGTCAGAATGGCCCTTAATATCCGTAGTTCTACCAATTTTCTGGTCATGATCATTTAAATAATTTCTAAGAAGATTCATAGTGTAGGGATCATGTTGAAACCTGCTCTTTTCCCTTGGTTGGTTCGCTGAAAGATCAACTCACGATTATGGTAGATTATTAAGAGAAAGGTTCATTTCCAAATACCATGCGCATGGGGGGAACCACAAGAATGATTACCCAAAGTCCCAGTGATGATCAGAGTTTTATAGATGTCTTTTGGAAGGGAGGGGGAAAAGAGTGTGGAAAATATAGGTGCAGTAAGTGGTTGCTAGTGGGGATATGTAGATGTGTGAAAACAGATTGATTTGTACATTAACCTGAGAGATAGGTATTGTGCTTTAAATGATCTTGGGGCCAGGTCTATTAGCATGTCAGCATCCCCTTTTGATTCCCAATCAGGTTACTCAGGTTTCATGTAGATAGAGGAAAGATGTTTTCCAATGTTTTCTGATCATGAATGGCTTTTAATTCACAATATTCTTTATACCAAGGAATCATATTTTGGGGTGAAATTTCCTTAGTTTCTTCAATACTTTTCCTACGTCTGGGGTCTCTTGAGACTTCACCTGACTTGCCCTTAATGCTCTGCGTTTTCTAGCCTGCTCTCCAAATTCTTCCAGTCTTTACCCATTACCCAGTTCCAAAGCTGCTTTCACATTTTCAGGTATTTGTAATAGTAATAACCCCACTTCTCAGAACCAGTTTTCTGTCTTAATCTGTTTTCTGTTCTTAGGTTACTACAAACAAGCTTATTTGGCTCTTGGTTCTGGTGTCTGGAAAGGTCAGGATCTTGCTGCCAACATTTGGCCAAGGTCATTCCCTGGTGGGAGGGTAGAAGGCAGAAGCTAGCAGGAGAGACAGAGACAGGAAGTCAGGCCAAACTCGCTTTAAAGTAACAACCCACTCTTGAGATAAGGAACCCCCTCCTGCAATAATGACATTAATCAATTCATGAGGTCTCCCCCCTCCTTACCCAATTAGCTCTCATTAAGCCCACTTTCCAACATTGTTGCTTTGGGGATTTAGTTTCCAACATATGAACTTTTGGGGGACATATTCCAACTATAACATGTTACTCACTTTAGTCCTGACAACCTTTAGTTTTCTTCTAGTTAAAAAAATTTATGATTGTTCTTTTGTACTGCATTTAAGTGTGCAGTAACAGCTCTTAAAAATAAGAGATTAAGAAAAATTTAATATCCAGACTTTTTCAAGTTTTAGTCATCTTTTCACGGTGCTATTGCTATTGTAGAATTAATGCTGAGGAGAGATGGTTTGAGTCACACCAAATAAATCTTTATTCTTTTCTGCTTTGAGAGCTCGGTTTTATATTCTTTCACTGCAAAATCCCTCTGTCCGGCGCTCTGGAAACTAAATACAAATAAATCTTAGTTTTTTTTTGTTTTTCCTATTAGGCTTTTAGTCTACCATGGCACTTATAATCAGTCATTAATAACTGAGACACAATTAAAAGAATTTGATAGTATGTGTGGTAAAATAATTAATATGAATTATAATTCCTAAAATGAGAAAGTAAGGCCCACACAAGTTTTAATTCAGTAACTAGAGTTTGCTTTAGGCACATCAATGAGAAAATTCCTCTACAAGTAAATTTAAAGTAAGGATAAATGTATTTCGAGTAATTTCTCTTGTGCCAAGATAGTGCAGTATTTTCTAGAATAAGTAAATCAGGTGCATTAAGTTAGTACTTTAATATCAATTTTTTGATTTTCTTATTTACTTTTTTAAGATTGGATTTAAACTCTTGATATAAAGCAGACTTTTAATTTCCCGTTTTTCAAAGATAATATTAAAAGATCTCTTTCTAGCTTTTCAAGTTTTAAGAAGTGACTTATTGTACTACCACTGTCTTATAGGCTTCAAAATCAAATTTCCGGTCAGTATTGTGCATTTTGATTTGGCAAACGTGTATCTTTTTGTGTGTGCATATTGGAACTTAATATTAAGAACTTTTTATTGCTGCCTCTCATGCTTAGTTAGTTGATCTTCAGAACACTCCATTACACAGATAAAAAGAACATTGTATGCTTCATAAAATATACTGAGTATTTGAGTCAATGGAAAAAAAAAATCTCTGACCAAGGTTCATAAAAGATTTGAAAAGTTTCTCATGTTACTGATTTTAGATTTATCTTTAAATTTTATTTACCATTTCCTAATTAGTCAAGATGCCTACATTCAAAGAGAGGAACATTCTCAAGCCTGCAGCCTTGTACCCCAGAAACATAGCATGCAACCTAAAGAGAGATATGCCAAAGCAGGGTCATCAGTGAATAGAGGTTGTGTCAGACATTTCTTTTGCTCTATAAAAATCAAAAGCTGTGGAAACTTCTGTGCCCAGAGACGTGGCAGAGCATTTGAGAGAACCCAAAGGCTTAAGGGTGACTGAAAGACTCTGACAAAGCGCTAAATGCCAAGGCTCCACCCTTTGGATTGTGGTCTGGCTCCAGGGGGTCCGGTGGATCTAGACTGGCTTGGTTTCAGTCCTGGTTCAAAGGACCCCTGGAAAACCTACCCAGTTCAGACTCTTTTGAGGCACAACAAAGAGCTAAATAAAATCTAGGCTTGCCATGGGCTAGTTTGAAAATGTCAGATGAGCATCAGAAGTGACTTTCATTCAATAAATATTTACTGGGAGGCGCCTGTGGCTCAAAGGAGTAGGGCGCTGGCCCACGGAAGTGGCAGGTTCAAACCCAGCCCCAGCCAAAAAAAAATGTACTTAACACTATTATGTGTTTCATAACCGTCTAACTACAAATCCCCCCCCCCAAACAAACTTTGTGTTTATTGCATTCATTACCCCTAGAGATTATCCATGGCAAGACAAAAAGATCAGAAAACTCAAAAAGCGATTAAGTCTCTGTTCCTCTCTCCTGACAGAGTTGAACTTCCATTTCTCAGAAGGAGGATTATTTAATCATTTATTCTATTATTTAAAAATCTCCGAATATTGTTATTTTTTCCTATAATTATTTTTGTTGTTGCTTTTGACCTTTTTCTAAACGTAAATCAAAAATTTTCTAGGAACTGTTTGTGTTGGCTTTGCTGAAGCAGGAATTATTTCTATGTGTGTGTGTGTGTATGTGTGTATCATCTTTAATTCTGTCAAAGTTATGTGTATTTTTTTTAACAGTTTATGTGAACATGAGTTGGGAACATCAAATGGTTTCCAAGAAATTACCAGTCCCCAACTCCTAGTAAAAAATTACCGTAAGTATCAAAAGAAATGAGTAGCTGGCTCCAGGCTCATCTTAAGGAATGAAAGAGGCTAATTTAAAGCTCCTGGGGACATGGCACCATTTACTAACTTTATCAAAAACACCAAAACAGGCTCCGCGAGGTGGCGGGTTCGACCCGGCCTGGGCCAGCTAAAAAACAGCGATAACTGATAACAAAAAGTAGCCCGGCATTGTGGCAGGCGCCTGTAGTCCCGGCTACTTGGGAGGCTGAGTCAAGAGAATCACTTAAGCCCACGAGTTGGAGGTTGCTGTGAGCTGTGACGCCAGCCACGGCACTCTACCGAGGGTGACATAGTGAGATTTGTCTGAAAAAACAAAACGAAACAACACGAAAACAAGACTTGTGTTATTTATTTGTTGATACCGGACTGTCTTGTTTGGGCATTCTCTCTTGTCTCCCACATCTCCAGGTATGGTATGGTCATATCATAGGTCTGAAAATCTGTAATAGGTCCGATGATTTGCAAGCAAGAGACGGCTCAGGAATAGTGTGTATCGTGGTTGGGACGTATTAGAACCTTCCGGGGGTCACGTGACCACAAAAGAACTAATTTCTAGCGCTTTACATTTAGACAATGTCTAAATGCATTAAGACATTTGCAACCAGTCTCTTCCATACGTTCAACATACTTTTTGATCGCTTGTAAGTTCAAATCTCTGCAGCGAGTATTAAAAAAGCAAAGACGCATAACGTAAAAGTGAGAAGCACGTTAATTTCCTAGACCGCAAGGATTGTTCTCAATCGTGCGGCAACAAGCTCCTTTCAGAGTCAGGAAGTCGATAAAGTTGTTTGGGAGGATGCCCCCAGCTGTGTCCAGGCCTATTTCGTTTGCATCTAAAAGGAACAGAGAGAAACTTCCCGGCGGGGAGTGTTGGTTCTAAAGTGGGAAGGTTCGAAGCCCATCCGGGTGGCAAGGTTCGAAACCCAGGAGTGGGCAAAAGCTGGAACGCACGCCGCGGCCCCGGGGTCAGCCGTGCCCCGGGCTTCGCTCCAGGGTCCGAGTCGCCAACTTCGGGCCAATCAGCGCGCGGCGCCCGCAGCGCCCGGCCCGCGCCCCTCGCGCCCCCGCGACTGCAATGGCAGCGGCCGATCCTGGCCGAGCCCGACCCGGGACGAGGAGGGGCTGAGCCGCGGGGGATCCTGTAATCGGCTGGGAGGTGGGGATTCTGGGAGGAAAACTCCATTTCCTCCTTCCCTGCCGGCTTTTCCCCACCCCAGCACCCCAAATTTCGATGTGCCGCCCGCGGGGCGCAGAGCGCCGGCGTTGAGGGAGGCGGCGGCCACCGCAGCCGGGAAAATGCTGGGCATGTACGTGCCGGACAGGTTCTCCCTGAAGTCCTCCCGGGTGCAGGACGGGATGGGACTCTACACCGCCCGCAAAGTGAGAAAGGTGGGTGACCCCGCGGCGGCCTGCGCGCCCCTGCCCCTGCGCCTCCCGGAGTTGCCCTGCCGCAGGCCCGGGGCGCCGCGGGCTTCGTCCAGGTCCCTTGTCGGAGCCAGGCGTCCGGCAGGAAGGCCGGGGACCGCGGGGCCCGGCGGGGCGGCCTTCGCTCGCCGCGCCTGTAGCGGGCAGCGCCACGTAGGTGTCGGAGGGGCGCGTTCCGCTGCCGGCCGGTCCGGGGGCGGAACTGCCACTGGCCTCTCTGCGGCAAGATGTCTTTCCTCTCTCCTGCAGGAAGTGAGTGCGATGGAGCCTCCCTCTTCCTCGGTTACCGGGGTGAGCTGCGTCTTTTCGTTGGCGAAGGCACTAGTGGGCGGGTGTCTTCACTGGCACGCACGCTACTCCGCTGCCTCCCTTTTCCCTTTAGGATGAATTAATGTGGCTAGAAATGTCTTAACTTTCCACGTGGGGATGGCGGAGAGCCGCCCCCGGAGCAGCTCAACACAGGCCTTAGAATTTTCATTCAGATGCCCATGAGTTTATTTTCTCCTAGAATGTATGTACCTTCTTGGAGGTGTCAACCAGATAATCTTTGTATCTTTTTTTCTGTTATTTTTTTGGATTGTTCTCTGACATTGGATAGACCTCTCCTTCCAGAAAGTTACAGGCATGTTATCAGAGCGTGCACATTGCTCTGTTCATACAGGAATGGGCTAGAAATATTGAAAGCGAAGGCCTGGGAAGAGAGGTTACCGGAACGTTCCAAATCTTTGGATTTGAGGTTAATAATACTGGAACTGTTTTATAGTTCTTACCCAGAATATGTGAAATCCGGAGTCAGGAAGGCAGTGGGGAACTGTTCAATGAGCAGATACTTTCTGCCAGGGCTCATACTTGGAAGTTTCCCTGAATTAGTAGCTTCCCTGACAACACTCCTTTGAGATCAGTTTTAATCTTCATTGAAGAGATGAAAAATCAGAAATTCTGTAAAAGTTATATTTCCTGCTGAGTTAGACTTCAAACCTGTAGCTCCCTAAAATTCTAAGTCTAAAGCTCACATTCTTTCCAGAATATTTGTTGACTCCTGAGGAAGAGTGGTCATTATAAACCCCTATTCTCGCCATTTTCCCAGTCTCCCCCGCACCTCCTCTCTGTCAGCAGATATTTTGTAAAATGAAGTTTGGGCAAGAGCAGGCTAGTTCAGGTAAGTATGTGCCTTTCAGGTAAGGTAACCGCCCCTGTGCCTCTGACCTAAAGAGCAAGTGAAGAGGCATGGACAGTGCTAGTAAATCTCCAAAAAGGGCTCCACTATTACATCCTTCAGGGCAAAACTGGAAAAAATAAATCACCCACTCACTTTTTAAGATGGAATTTGGCAGAATGCTCAAATGTGAAAAACAGAATTAGAGGTGTATTGATGAGATACTGCAAAACGGCCACATGGTAAAATCTGTATTCTTCCAAAGGCAAATGTAGCCATCATCAAATGACTTCCATATAGAGTTCAAATTCTTCTTTTAATTCATTCTCATAAGATGGGAAAAATTCCCAGAAGGACTTCTCTTGAAGGTCTTTGGGTTAAATGTATTTACTTAACAAATTAAACACAGTTCTTAAAAATAATTTGGTTTAATGTTGTAGATAGTAATACACCTAACAATCCTAACACAGAATTATTATGTAATTATCTTTTTTTGCCTTATATTACTATTTAGGTTTTTATAAACAGCTAGCCATTGCACTTTCTTTTGAATTTTTTGTTAATTTCCTTTTTTTGAGACAGTTTCACTTTTGTTATCTCCTTACCCCTATACCCTACCCCCTGCCCCAGGTAGAGTACTGGGGAGTCATAGCTCACAGCAGTCTCGGACTTTTGGGCTCAAGCGATTCTCTTGCCTCAGCCTCTGGAGTAGCTGAGACTACAGACACCTGCCACCATACTGGGCTATTTTTAGAGATGGGGTCTGGGGTCTTGCTCTAATTGGGGCTGGTTTCGAACTTGTAAGCTCAGGCAATCTGCCTGCCTTGGCCTCTCAGAGTGCTGAGATGACAGGTTTTTATTAATTTCTTTCCACCACCTTTTTTTGGACACAGTTTTGCTATGTCCTCCCTGCTGGAGTGCAGTGGCGTTCTCATAGCTCACTGCAACCTGGAACTCTTGGCCTGAACCTATCCTCCTGCTTCCTTCTCCCTAGTAACTATGACTATCGGCCCACACACTGTGCCCAGCTAATTTATTTTCTGTTTTTAGTAGAGGCAGAATCTTGCTCTTGCTCAGGCTGGTCTCAAACTCCTGAGATCAAGCAATCCTCTAGTCTCAGCCTCCCAGAGTGCTAGGATCACAGGAGTAAGCCATTGTACCTGATTGATATTTTTATTAATTCCAACGTATTTTTACACGTGTGATTATTTGGAAGTATTTTGTTTTGAGGCATGGACCAGCACCATCATATATTATTGCATCATTTTATTATTATAGTATTAAGCAGATACTGAATCTTTTCTGGCTAGTAGAACTTACTAGTAAACTAGTGTAACTAGAAAGGAAAAAAAATATGAAGCCTGTAGAGATTTTCATCCAAATTATGTCTAGAATTCTTACCATATATTTCAAAGTAAATATTTGGATGTTTGCAATAAATCCAAACTATTATTGATACTCTGTTATGATCCCAAGATATTCAACTGTAAGATCAGAGACAGGTTCACTGATGCCAGAAATGACCTTAAAAGCATACTTCAGCTCTTTTGCCTTCCAAAGGCTGAGGACAAAGCTGAAGCTGAGTAGCAGATTTTAGTTGAATTATAAGGCTGCGGCTGAATAGCAGTGCATCTGTCCCTTACCTGTTTGTGTATAGTCAGCCTCTCAGTTCTGAAGTATATTCCAAGGTATTGTCTACTAGGCCTAACTCTGGCCATAATTAAGGGATCTGAGAAGAGAAAGTTAGCTATATTAAGGACCCTAAGAATTTTCATGCTCTCTATTCTAAACAAATTTTGGAATATACCACTTTAGGTACATGTGTTGGAAATTACAGATGTTTTATCACATTTTTATAACATGCTTGTATAGCACTCCGGTTTTAAAAAATGATTACAATTCAAGACATCCGTTGATATCAAATTCAGAGAATCTAATTCAGATTGAGGTTGGAGAATTTTGCTAGAAACTACCCCTACTACATCCCCCCACATTGAGTTGTGATATCCTTGGCAATAGGACCCCTTAAGCTTTCTCTAGACTCAGCCTTTTTTTCTCTGTTTCCTAGAGTGAGGTCTCTGCAGCATAATTAGTTCATTTCCTGTCTTTTAGTTATACCAAATTTTTCATGCAGGCCTGTTGCCTCTAATTTTTTTTTTTTTAAGTATAAAATATACATGGTGATAACATTAGGAAAAGTCATAGAGAGTGTTGGAAAGCCCTTGAGTAGAAAAAAGGAGGCCTGAGCTCATTCACACTTTTACACATTGTGGTTTGCTAATAATAAGAAAAAATAATAAAATTAACACATTTTGCATGCCATTTGCTAGGCCCTGTTTTAAGTGCTTGCTGTGTTATCTAATGAGCCCAGTTTCATGCTTCAGTAAAGATGTAGAATTTTAGGGTGCAAAGTAGTATGCATATTAAAATTTGTGTTACTAAAAGCAATATATTAAGTATACATAAAATAAGTTAAAGGTAAGCAAACACCTCACTATGCTACATTTTTAATATCACAATCATTTTTTTCCCTTGTTTGCTTATAGGAATAACCAGTAGGTGTTGGTTTTTGACATTATGCTTGAACCTGCAAAGTGGAAAGGTAAAGCATAAGGTTAGTCAGGCTTTCAGATTCTTTGATTTTTAAGGAAGAACTTAAGGTAGGAAATATACTACTAAGAACCTTCCAGCAGGAAGGCTGCTGGAAGTATATTTGTCAAGTTTATTTTAAGCTGTAGGTTTTTCTTTTTAATCATCCTTGTGTGGCAGGCCAGTGTAGGCCTTGGGGATACGAAGATGAGTAAAATAGACAAGGTCTTTGTTTACAAGGAATTTGTATCTTAGTGTGGGGAGATAGCTAGTAAACAAATAGAAAAAGGAAGATTACTAAGATAATTGCAGCATGTGTTAAGTTAAATGAAAGAAATAAATAGGTTGAGGCATTAGAGAGTAAAGGAGAGGGGGGTCTACTTTACATAGGCCAGCAGGGAAAGCCTCAGATGACATCTGAGCAGAGACTGAAGTATCTGAGCCAGCCAGGAGAGTATCCAGAGAAGAAAAATTTAGAGAGTTTGGAATGAATGGTAGTTGGTATTGGAAATAGAGGAAGTGGTATGGATTCAAGGTGTAATTTAAAGTTGAAACCACAAAAATTTGCAGTGGATTAAATGAGGCAGATCATTGAAAGGGAAGAATCTAGGATGACTTGGTTTTTGGCTTGATCAGCTGGGTAGATGTATTGTCATTTGTTTACATGTAGAGTATACTATATTGGAAGAGAGTATGTTCACGTGTAGAATGTATTGGAAAAAGAATATCAGGCAGCTGACATTTACTAAGTATCTGATAGAAATAGCACATTGCACTAAATATTGACAAAAGGAGTTACTTTTTCTGTATAGTAGGACTTACAAAATTGCTGGGAAAATGAAAATACATTATAAAGATAAAAAAACTTTATTTTCTTATATATTAAATTCCCAATTTTATATCAGATATACTAGTAGAATTACAGAACATGAGAGAGACAGAAAAGTAAACAGTTCCCATACACTCTGAATAATGTTATGGTAGACAGCTGCGCAAGGGTGTGTGAGTTAAGTTCTACAGGAGTTGAGAAAAGGATCAATTTTTGTCACAGTCACCAGAGAGAGTTGGGGGTATCTAGGCTTTATGGAGAAGGTGAATTTAACAGAGGCTATTATTGTTTTAATTATTGAGCACTTCTGTCTTACATATAGTTATACTATTCTTCCATCAACCTTGCAATGTAGGTACTGTTACTATACTCGTTTTCAGATGAGGAAATTGAAGCAAAGAGAGGTTGATCCCTGTGGCACAGACTAAGTGGTAGACCTGTGATTTTGATTTCAGGAGTCTGAACCAATTTTGTGCTCTTAATCAGTTTGTATAGTTTGTAGGTAGAATTGTTGGAAATAAAATTGAAGTAGTCCTTAAAGAGCTAGACCTTGGGACAGACCAAGAAAGTTGCATGAACAGTTGTACCGAAGCATTCTGATACAGAGGAGCAGCCCGACACTGTCATATACAGTCACACATTTTGAATGCTGGGTTTTCTGTTTACTACACCTTGCATATGTTGTCTTATTTTATCATACAGCAGTCCTAATTGATTAATTATTGTCCTTAATTTACAGATAACATACCAGTACTTGCTCAGTTATTTCTTCAGCCAGAATTGTAGCACTTTTCCTTACCTTGATCTTGTAAAATGTTTTTCTGCTTTTGAATCCATTCTTTGTGTTAACATGCTAAACCCTCACCTGATCTTCAGATACATAGAGGTGACCCTTGAACAATGCAGGGGTTAGTGGCTGCGACTCCCTGTGCAGTCAAAAATTTGCATGTGTAGTCCCAGCTACTGGGGAGGCAGAGGCAGGAGAATTGCTTGAGCCCAGGAGTTGGAGGTTGCTATGAGCTGTGATGCCACGGCACTCTACCTAGGGCGACAGCTTGAGGGTCTGTCTCAGAAAAAAAAAAAGAAAAAAAATTTGCATGTAACTTCTGACTCCCCCAAACTAAACTAATAGGCCAAAGTTGACCAGAGGCTTTACTGATACCATAAACAGTTAACTAACATGTATTTTGTGAGTTACATTTACTACATAAATGTAAGTACATAAATATATTTTGTGAGTTACATTTAGTACATAAATTTAGTACATAAATATACATAATTTTCTTTAGTAAGCTAAAGAAAAGAGAATGTTATTGAGAAAAGCATAAGGCAGAGAATATATTTGTAGTTTATTTAGTAGAATTGGACCATAATAAAGATCTTCATCCTTATCATCTTCCTGTTGAATATGGTTAAGGGGGCAAAGAGGAGGGCTTGGTCTTGTGGTCTCAGGGATGGCAGAGCCGGAAGAAAATCCACATGTAAGTAGACATGCAATTCCAAACCCAAGGTGTTCAAGGGTCAACTATAGTAATTTTTCCTTTGTATTTATACTAGAATGTTTTAACTTACACAGCCTTAGCATAGTAGAGCTCTTTGGTAGCTGGGTTGGGATTTTAACAAAGAACTAAAGACCAAAGGGAAAGCTGGAAAAAACTGAAAAGGAAACAACTTATAAGTGAAGCAAAATGTATTTCTCTACCCGGTTTCTGGTCTTCCAATTCCAGTAAAAGCATTAAAGAACGTGTCCCTGCCTAGGTCTTCTTAATACACCGGTCATAGTGAGTTGATCCTGGTCTAGTAACTCGATTTCTGGCTCTCTTTCCTTCCAACTTTGTGCTTTTTTGCCTCCAGATAGAGTCTTGTGTCTGTGAACCCTAGGCCAATATCCCATTATGCTTTACTCTTTTCATGAATAAATCTAAATTTCTAGTTCATATTTTCTGGGTACTTTTGGATTGATTTGTCTGCAGGTGGTTTTTAGGGCAAAAGTTATTGATGGTGTTGCTATCTGTTTCCTATTACTGCTGTAACTAATCACCACTAATTTAGTGGCTTAAAACAACACAAATTTATCTTATGATTCTGGAGGTCAGAATTCTGGAATGAGGGAGAGGCATGGCTGGTTCTTTTTCTAGAGGATCTACGGTAAGTGAGAATTCATTTCCCTGCCTTGTGCAGTTTTCTAGAGGCTGTCTGCAATTCTTGGCTTATGGCCTCACATCATTCCAAACATTGCTTCTGTGGTCACATTTCCTTTCTTGACTCTGATTTTCCTGCCTCTGTGTTTGGGCCCATTCAGAAAATCTGGAATAATCTATCTGCTGTCATTAATGTAATCACATGTGCAGCATACCTTTTACAGTGTAAAGTAACATTCAGATTCTGGGGATTAGGGTGTGGACATCTTTGGGGGGCCATCAGTTAGTCCACTATGGCTCCAAAGTATAATTCTTCCTTGCCTAGATTATCTGGAGCATTCTACAGTGTCTAACTTGGATGAGTCCTTCCCTTCATACCAGTCCCGATAAAGTATATCCATGGCAAATATACTGATTAGTATTTGCAATATTGATTATGGCAAGATCTGCAAGGTTAACATTCATGCAGTAAAACTCGGATGAGTGGTACCTTCAGAAAGAGGGAGAGAATGTGTGTATGTGAGCAGGGGAGTAGACATGAATAGATTCTGACAGTGTTCTAAATGATACTGTTTAAAAGAACTTCAGAATTTGGCAGGTCATGATTTTACAGGTGAAGACACTGAAACCAGAGGAGATTGTAAGGAGTCTTGCTGCTAACAGCTGCCTCTGAGGTTCCTACATCTTCTACAATACTGTCTTCCTTTCTTTCAAACCAAGGAAGACACCTTGATTCTCACTGAAGAATTTGTACTAAGGACATTTGGTGAGGTAAAATCCCAATAAAAAGATGCCCAAAATGAAAGTTTAAAGCTGAGTTTGTAAACATACAGTAAGATAAAAAGATAGATTGTATAGGGTTTGGGAAAACATACACCACAGCAAAATATGTCTAAAAAGAAAAGTAAAAGCATGTAGAGGAAAAATCAGAATGCATAAATGTTAGTACAGGAAGATTAGATTTTGGGTAATAGGTGTTATGTTGATCTGCTTAGAAGGTGACTCTCTTGAAGAAACAATGGATTTGCAGTCTTAGGGCTGAAGTCCTGCCAATGTTTGTTTACATTTTCTGGTGGCTGATGATAACTAATCTGGAAAAATAATCAGAGGAAAGCAGGCCACATATGCTATCTCTTCTCTGTGTTCACACATTCAGATTTCTTCATAGTTACTTAATTTCCTAGTATTATTATAAATAAAACAAAAGGAATCTACTTAAAATGATGTTTTTTCCAAAACTTTATATTTTATTTTTTATGATGTTAGCAGCTACAGTTAATTAATTCAACAAATATTTGTTGAGCAATGGCAGTGGTTCAGCACTGTGCTAGTTACAGGTGCAAAAGGTGAGTGACAGAGACAAGCGTCACTGAAGGCACAGTCCTACTTAAGCCTGCAATGAGCCTGCAAGGTGACCATTAGCATCCCTGGTTAGGTGGATGTTAATGGTCAGAGTTTGAACTCAGGTCATTCCTCATACCCTTCTTTAAAAAAAAAGTTTTTTTTTTCTATATAAAGAAAATGCTGGGCAGCGCCTGTGTCTCCAAGGAATGGGGTGCTGGCCCCATATGCCAGAGGTGGCAGGTTAAAACCCAGCCCCTGCCAAAAACTGCACAAAAAAAAAAAAAAAAGTTGAACTATTGCAGATCCATTAAATTGGAATAATCGCACGACTGCCTCTAATAAAGATTTATTTAGAGAGGATTAAAAATGGCGGCTGAGTAACAGCTTCCCTGTAACTGGGCTTGGCGAATCTGGGGAGACAAGACTCCAGACATCTCTGGCCGGTGGGATCTGCCTATGATCATCCCTTTGAGGATACAGGGAGCCAGCAAGGG